>CM042388.1:19323785-19411285 GCA_023634145.1 Thymallus thymallus | reverse complement strand
ATTTCCTGTAGAAGAATTGTGTTGTAGACACTTGTAGAATCCATGCCAAGGTGGATTGAAGCTGTTCTGGCTGGTGGTGGCCCAACGCATTATTAAGACACTTTATGACGGTGTTTCCATTATTTTGGGAGTTACCTGTACATATATTATTATATGATATTTTAGAACATCTTCTACTCTAGTCTTCTCTGTTTCAGGGGTTTAAATTGAACACACAGTAAATGGCATGTCATGAACTAACCAGGGCTCATTCGAGGTACTCACAGATGAGATGCCATAGAGGAAGATGAGGAGGAAGATGACGACGAAGTCACTGTTGGGGAAGAGGGCTGTGTAGGTAGCGATGACGGACATGAGGATGGACATGGTGGTGACCAGAGCTGCATATAGCAGGCCCCACGATAGCCTGTTGAAACATCAGCACACACACATACGTCTTTGTAGAGAAAGAAAAGTAGATATCATATCAACATAAATCATGTAAAAATCTTCCCCTATGACACTTATTTGGGATGATGTTAAAAAAATAAAATAAAAAAAAGCCTTAATAACATGGGCAGATCAACATTTCTTACATTTCTTTAATAACCTAGCCTTGCACATGGTATGCCAGCCTCCATCATTGAGTCAGTTAATTATTGGAGGTTCTTTATTCATTTACTAAGCAGATAAACATTTACATTTGTGGAATTTGGGCCAGACAAAGTTGTATTACTGTTTAACGGATGCCACGCCTCACTTTCCTCCAAACCCCGAAAAAAATTTGAATACAAAAGAAATCAGATTTTTTGGGCAATATATGCGGCGCATTGTTTATAATGCACTGTCCGCTCTCCCTTGAGGCTTTCCCAAGTTGATGCCCAAGAGACCAAACAGCCTCAGATCACGCGCTCAGCTACCTGGTGGTTAGAGCGTTGGTTGCTGGTAAAGGTTGCTGGATCGAATCCCTGAGCTGACAAGGTAAAAATCTGTCGTTCTGCCCCTGAACAAGGCAGTTAACCCGCTATTCCTAGGCTGTCATTGTAAATAAGAATTTGTTCTTAACTGACTTGCCTAGTTAAATAAAGGTTAAGGTTTTTTGTTTTTTTTTAAAGATCATTTAGGAGCCTCGGATTGGACAGTGAAACCCACACGATCGCACTTGCAGGCGACGTGCAGATGTTTCATTTCTCTCTCATGCCGTCATGGCTGAAGCCAGCACAAATGTACGTGTCCAGGTTAAATGTGGGACGTCCCTCATTATAAAGAAACAGTTCGTTAACTTCATGGTTATTGCATCATTTTCAGATCTATTAGAGGCGATTAATATGGTGATTTGCGATTCATAACTTACATTTTACCGGTACTAACACCACGACGGAATGCGTTTGAAGTGATGATGCGCCGCCGAGAACAGCTAGCATGTCCAGCAAAATTCATTGCCAGTGGCACGCACACACTTCGCAGCTCCACAATGATGTGATCGACTGTCTCCAAGGTGGGGGCTTTTCGTGGCAGACAGACGAGACAATGGAAGGAGGATGCGGTGAGCAAAGTTACTGGACTCGAATTTAGTCAAGCTTGCTCTATATAGATTGATGCTTCTAATTGTGCATGTTATAAACAAAAACATTTATTTTGATGAGGTTATACTCTATGGCTGGATTTATGTATTTATTCCCCCAATGCTACATTAATTTGGCAAATCCATTAAACAGTGAATACATTTTGTCTGGCCTTTAAAATGTATACAGCAGTTACTTTAACAAACACAAATCATCCTACTGACCAGAAGGCAGAGTCGTAGAGGCCCATCATGGTCATGGTGTCTTTGAGCCGGTGTTCTTTCTCTGCTGCCACGTTGACGATGAGGAAGGTGATGAAGGGGGTGAAAGCCAGCACCAGGTAGATGGAGATGAGTGCGTGGGGGAACTTCTGGACCTCCACTGACCCTGGCTGGCCCATCATCACCACACGCAGGTGGTCCATCTCACTCCACACTGACCGCTTCGTCTGCATCTGAACACAGGACACAGGCGGGGATCAAGCATTAATCTACACTGAACAAAAATTTAAAGTGTAAAGTGTTGGTCCCATGTTTCATGAGCCAAAATAAAAAGATTGCAGAAATTCCATACACACAAAATGCTTCTTTCTCAAAACTTGTGTGCACAAATTTGTTTACATCCCTGTTAGTGAGCATTTCTCCTTTGCCAAGATAATCCATCCACCTGACAGGCCTGGCATATCAAGAAGATGATTGAACCGCATGACTGGGGACAAGAAAAAAGGCCACTCTAACATGTGCCGGTGTCACACAACACAAGGCAACAGATGTCTCAAGTTGAGGGAGCGTGCACTTGGCATGCCGACTGCAGTAATGTCCACCAGCGCTGTTGCCAGAGAATTGAATGTTAATTTCTCTACCATAAGCAGCCTCAAACGTTGTTTTAGAGAATTTGGCAGTACAAATTCTCTAATAGATGCATATCTGTATTCCCAGTCATGTGAAATCCATAGATTAGGGCCTAATGAATTTATGTAAATTGACTGATTTACTTATATGAGCTGTAAATTGTTGCTAATTTTGTTCAGTGTAGAATATAATAAAATACTGTAGAATATAATTCCCATAGGTAAATAATTAACTTTGCAACAAAGTAAATGGCAAATATAGTATACAGAAAGTGGACTAATTCAATAAATGGAAATACATGCTGGAGTCCATCCAAAAACATAAACTGCAATTACAAAACAGCATCACTCTCTTTGCTGCAGAAAACTGGATAAACTGTCTGCGTCCCAAATGGTACCCAACTCCCTATGGGCCCTGGTTAAAAGTAGTGCACTACATAGGGAATAGGGAGTCATTTGGGACTCGCACACAGCTTCAAAGATCGATCATCCAATCAGGAGGTCAAGTAAGGTTGACATTGAACCTTCTGAAGAGATCTACACAACAACCTTTGACCTCTCACCTGTATAATTGCGGCGTCGATGAGAGTCTGGAGGCGGATGAAGCCAGAGTACCAGTAGTTAGCTGCTCTGCAGTTCACTGAGCTGGCAAAACAGTTGGCTGAGGGAAGAAAGACAGAGAGACAGACAGAGTCCATTACTGCCTTCATAACTCACATCTGTACACTGACTAGTGACCAATCCTTTGAATTATCAAGGAGTTTATAATCATCTTGCAGTATGCAAACAATACATCTCCAAAGCGGAAGGCTTTCTATTGTATTGGGTATGTTCTGCTCTTACACAGAGGGTAGGGTAATACTCTGTCTCTCTCACTAATGGACATTAGGAGGGAATAGGATCAACTCTCAGTCACAATTTAAAGAATATATACTTTATTTATATATAGCAAAATTAAAATCATCTCTCACCAATAGACTCAGTGTAGTCGCTGGGCAGGGGCAGCTGGTTGTAAGGGAAGCGCAACCTGTAAGAGGTGGGTGTGCTGCCCATGAACACCACCCCAACATAGCCTGAGGGCTCATACAAACTGGCATTCTCCAGATCCTCTTCACTAGAGAACATCTCCAGACGATCCTGCAAGTCTAGGTGCAATCAGGAAATCACAAGAAATAAGGCAGACATAAATACACTTACTGGGTCCCAAATGGCCCCGTATTCCTGTTAGTGCCCAACTTTTGACAAGGGCCCAGAAAAATTCCCTCCAGGCTCCAGTCAATGCTTAGCCTACACCAAGGCAATGCTTTTAGGCTAAATCCATGACAGGAAGGGCGCAATCCATGCCTTGGTTTTGTTAACCTGGTCACCGTCTCCAAATGCTAATGTTTTAGCATTTTTTCGACAAATCTAACTCAAGTCAATTTACACGGTATTAGCATTTTTCGCACTTCATGTCCATCCTCCTACTTACGCATTTCCTGGGCCACCTCCTCCATGATGTGATTGGTGGCATTGTTAATGGGGGTGTATCCCAGGCCCTTGATTAAGGGGTAGTCCTCCCTCTCCAGCTCCATGGTACTGATGCCTCCATAGTAGACATGGGGGTTCAGGGTGCTGATCAGAATCAGCAGGCCCAGCAGCAGCAGCGGCAGGATCAACTCCTAGAGGAGAAAAGGCACCAATCAATCAATCAATCAAATCAACTCCTGGAGGGAAAGGGAATCAATCAACCACTCCCTCCCTCAATGAATCAATCAAATTGATTTATAAAAGGGCATCAAACAATAAATCAATAATTAAATCAAACAAATGTACTGATGAAGCCCTTTTATATCAGCACTTGGTCACAAAGTGCTTTACAGTAACCCGGCCTAGATGGAAGGACACAAGACGGAGGTTAAATTAACACGGGGATAGATATCACCATGTCATTCTAATAAACAAGTACAGTGACACTACCGTAAAGTGATTTGTCAGTCAGTCAGTCGGTAGTTGCTTACACTGTCTGCTACAATGTCGAACAAGCCCACTGTCGGCAGCTTGTCCAAGGTCTCAAACCAAGGTCTCAAACTCGCCTATTAGGTAAGTACGAGCTGGTCTTCTGTTTCTGTAGTGAGGGGCAGCTTGATGTACAATACAAGTACACCCACTGGACAGGATGCTAGTCTACCGCAGGGCCTATGCCTATAAAACACTCTGTGGGCTGGTTTCCCAGAGCAAAAAACACACATTATGAAGGGGGTATTAAAACCTCTTAAAACGTTAAGTCCCCTATTTAAGAAACTTTGAGCGGTTCTGGACCGGTTCCGTCCGATATTTCTGTGTGCAGCGTACTCTGTGAATGGCACAACATCAATTGCTTTACACTCTCTAAAATCGCTGGTTGTCCTGATTCATAGGCACTATTGCAAGCACAGCTGTGAGGTTCACAAACACAGGAAATCGTTAATTTGCATTGGGAGCGACGCGTCACATTTTCTGGCCTATCCGAACAAAGGACTTCCTGTGCCTGTGAACCTCATAGCTGCAAATGAAATGGGAGAGTCTATCGGATGCAACAATAGCAGTTTAATCTCACTGTGATGCTCTCAGCTGGATTTATAGCCCTCAACAGGAAAAAATACAAAATACAATTTTGTAGAATTGAAGCAAGACAGTGATAGACAGACTAAATTGCTTTCTGCTTAAAGCTGTAGTTGTAACGAGTCTGCACACATTTGAATGGTATCTCTGCATCGCTCAGAAAACGTTTGGCAGAAACGTCTCGGTCGTCAGTTTTATGAAATTGTCACTACGATGATCATATCTATTTTACAGTTATAAGAAGGAGAAATCTTATAGAAAGTTGTTTATCATTTCATTGTTACTATATTTAGAATAGGGGTGTGAACATTTAAACGCTAAAACTAAATAGGGATCCTTAACATTAAGAAAAATCCCTAACGGAATTTCGGTGTTTTTCCCCCGCAAAATGTTTATCACAGTGCAACTGCTCGCCTCTCTCTCTCTTTTTTTGCTAATGATGCAAGTGGGTGTTCAGTCATCGGTCTATTGCATGTAGAATATCCTAGCCTATTCATAGATTTTAGGCCCTGCTTTACTGAAGTTGCGAAACATTGCAAGCCAGGAAATTGCAAAATTCTGCATCCCATTGCGAGATACAGCTTTTGATTGCCAATAGATAGGCCTAGCCAAGGCGCTTTCAAGGGTATATGACTGCAGTAGATGGGCAATGAAGTTATAGCCTGGCTCTAGCAATCATACATACGTAACAAACCATTATTCTGCATTGGGAATTGCTGTGGAATTTTATCGTTCTAACGAAACATCAATAAAAACATTGGCTGTTTAAAGCTTAAGCAAAATGTTCCATTTGTCACCTCCCTAATTGAGAAAGCATTTCCGTAATTTCAAGCACTATTGCCCCACTTCTGTTGAATAGGAAAAAATAAATATACTGAACAAAAATACAAAACTACTAACAGGGATGTAAACTAATTTCTGCACCAAGTTTGAGGGAAATAAGCTTTTGGTGCATATGGAAAATTTCTAGGATAATTTATTTCAATTCATGAAACATGGGACGAACACTTTACATGTTGCGTTTATATTTTTGTTCAGTGTAGATTATTTTTCATATTTTCATAATATATGTACTATGCACTTTCCTCAAAAGTGAGTACACCTCAGCAATTTATAACTATTTTTACCAGAAAGGAGAGTTCCAGACCTTTCTAAAACCAGTTCTTTTTTTTTTTTTTTCCTGGCTATACAAACTCCTTGCTCCGGCCAAATGCTACACCCACGGACATTTCTTCAAACAATGAGTCTGGATGCGAGTATCTCCCGGACGATTTCTAGGACGGAAAATCATTCTAACAGTTCTGATTGGTCCTAGAAACCGATGGGTTGGGCCAGAGCCAGAACACATGTTGGTAAAGCGGACATTTGAAAATGTGATACTCTGATTGGTTAGATATGATCACTGATGACTTTGTTCTGTACAACACCCCTCATTTTCACCACAAACTACTTAAAATGATGCCAGTCTCAGACTGAAGTATTGTATGTAGCGAACGATAGAGCAGCGGAAATCTTCAGTTTGAGTCGTCAGGCAAATTGTTTATGGCCATCTCATTAAAAACTATTACTTTTGGGTATGTCTATTTAGGCGGAAATCTACATTTCGCCGTGACGTTCAAGTTCAGTTGTTTATAAACGGTTAATTACTTGCGTATCGTTAGTTTATAAATCTGTGATGAACAGTTATAACCAAAAAAATAAGTTTGATAAACACAGCTTCGCCAAAGGATAATCATTAGAGCTAAACTGTCATTGGTGCTTTGCTCCCAGAAAAGCTTAGCACAGAGGCATGGAGCGTTACATAACATGCTTAATTTATTTGGTTGCATTTTAATAACCTGTGAAAGGATTGCAGCCAGCCCAAGATGGATGATGACATTCAGCGAGCGGTTGGTGTGGCTAGCAGGATTAAAAAGCAGAGTCTACCACTTCACTTTGACAGCACAGGCGCAGTAGGAGCTGTATGCTAAGTGTCAGCCTGCACTACTTTTGACTGGGACTAATGGGGTTCTGGTCACAAGTAGTGCGCTACAAAGGGACAAGACTACCATTTGGAATGCAGCCCTAGTTATTCAACACTTGCTGCCTGCCCTTATACAGCTACCTAATTTAGAGGAAGCCCCTCTCAAACTATGGCTACCCCGGGAGGAAAATATGAAACAGGGAGGCACATTACAGCAATTTAGCAACGCCAAATAAATAAAAAACGTAAGGCCCTACAAAGAAGGTAAATGGACAAAAAAAGTAGGAACACGTTTTTTTGGTTCAATTCCAAATCAAAGTTGTGGAGACCTGCTGAGTGGCGAAGCAGAAGGCAGTCATGTTTTCACTGGTCACGGTGGAAATGTGGGCGGGTGGGCACGATACAATGCTAGAGCCAAAATGCTCTGGAGGGAGGTAAAACAAGAGAAAGGAAGGTACATGTGACCGACCAATGTCAGTGCACTCCTAGCCCTAAGGGAGTAGGATGAACCTGATTGACTGGTGCAGGTAGGCTTTAGTCACCACATACAAAGCAGACTTAGGCAGTACTTTTACCTAACTACCCCCTATAGTCGTAATGGGGACAGCCTAAAATGTGGTGTGTGTTGTGAATAATATCATAGAATAAGACTTTTATATTAGCACTCTCCTGGCAGCAGGAAATGATGATGGCAGCATGGGTTAGATACAGATGAGTTATATAGTTAGCTACTTTTCTCAGATGCAAAACATTAAGGGTCGGTTTCCCGGACACAGATTAAGGCTAGTCCTGGACTAAAAGAAAACTCAATGGGGAATCTCAATTTAAATTGCTTTTTAGTCCTGGACTCGGCTTAATCTGTGTCCGGGAAACTGGCCCAAAGTGATTCAAATCAGGCAGACAAAGGACAAGGTGCAGCAAGTAACCCACCTGCAGACTCTGTTGCTTAGTCCTCCATTTGATGAGTAGATTCTTGTAAAGCAGGCTTTTCGTTTGTTGCCAGACTCCGGCATCTCTTCTGATTATGTTGGGCTGCATACTAACGTTACTAACAGCATGCTTCAACTGTCTGGGGCAGGAATGAGGACGTTCTCCACAGCTGGGCGCAATAGCTGCAAAACAAGAGAAAGAAAGCATCCTCCTTGTTTTGAGCAACTTTTTTTTTTTTTTTTTAGATGGCTCAGTAACTACTAGATTGATACATTGTTGGCATTCATTTGATGATGGAAGGGATCTCAAGGGAAGTAGCAAAATTATTAACGCATGGGTCAATCATTTTAGCTAGCTAGGCTAATTGGCCGATTCCACGGCTGCAGAAAATATTTTTGGTATCTGAGATTGTTCTAGAAATTCTCACATAGGAACTTCATTGGGAGGAAGGATGTTTAAAACACACTTTTTACATTTGTATCACAAACCATTTGGTAGAAAATCATGATGAAATTAGCCATTTTAGGCCTATATAGACCTATACATGCCTCCTTTAAGACCCTATGATCTGTGATCATGATACAGAAAACATCTTGGGTGTCATTATACTCCTTATAGTGTTCTCTCAAATATGGAGTATTTCTAGATTCTGAAATACAAAATGTTCATGTTCATTTAAATCAACATTAAAAATAGTAATATACCCCTTTCAGATTTTTTTGAGATATTGTTATACTCTTCAAACACGTTTTCTCTCTGGTAATTGTAATGATATGACCCATTTTATAAATAGAAAAGGACATTACAGGTAATTAATCAATCACAGCCTTTCTTTAGGATTGCACACTCAGCAAGTCAACAGAGGGAGTTCCCATTTAATCCATTCATTGTGTTGGTGGTGCTCATAAAATGTATCCTAATTTCAGAACTAGCAGAGAGCCCACTCTTGAAAACGTATTTAAGCTTTATTTAGCAAAGAGTCCCACCGTCGTGATTTAGGAATGATTTTAGAAACCCTTTCAAACATTGTGTGTACTATATACTTGTACCATTGGATTAGCCCACTTCTTCTGCATCTGTTGGTACTAACCATTAGTATGTGGGATTAATGGGGGCAGAGCTAGCGTGGTCATGGTGAGACAAGTCCAGATCTTTTTTTATAAAAATGTGCAGATCTTTTTTTTTTTATAAAAATGTCTGTAGAGTTAGAATGGTTAGAGCTACAAACTATTAAAAGCTTAATGAAAATCTGAAACTCATGAACACGCATGTGTAACATGTTTTGCTCTATGACGCTCACAAGCTACACAAGAGTCGTTAGAAGGTAAGGGGTTCTTCTACACAGAGGATAATTGAAAATCCCAGGACATAGAGTCTTATATACTGTAATAAAGTCACATACTGTAGTTTCTGTCAAACTCCAAACAGTTATCACTGACTAGTTGGTTATTCATTTCCTGCAGAGCAAACAATTTCTGTACTTACAGGATTCATACATTTTTTTGCTTTGGCAGACTTTTCTATTTTGATATTTGTCAATAAAACTTATGAATGCAACTGTTTATGTCAAATTGTGGCCCTGGTTGTCCTGATAAGAAAATGGTAAAACACTTCATAGTGAGGGTAAATATAAGGGTTGGACATGCAGATAAATGAAAGACAAATGAAACGCCTATTTTTGCTGGGGTCTCGGGCCAGAGAAGGCTAAGCAGGGTGTCATGCTGAGAGCATGGTCTCTTTCACTGATGGTAGATTTGATGTACTTGTGGAGTACAGTCGTGGTCAAAAGTATTGGTCTCCACAAAGTTTGCTGCCTCAGTGTTGATGATGGCAATTTGCATATACTCCAGAATGTCATGAAGAGTAATCAGATGAATTGCAATTAATTGCAAAGTCCTTCTTTGCCATGAAAATGAACTTAATCCCCAAAAACATTTCCACTGCATTTCAGCCCTGGCACAAAAGGACCAGCTGCCATCATGTCAGTGATTGTCTCGTTAACACAGGTGAGAGTGTTGACGAGGACAAGGCTAGAGATCACTCTGTCATGTTGATTGAGTCAGAATAACAGACAGAAAGCTTTAAAAGGAGGCTGGTGCTTGAAATCATTGTTCTTCCTCTGTCAACCATGGTTACCTGCAAGGAAATACGTTCCGTCATTATTGCTTTGCACAAAAATGGCTTCCCAGGCAAGGATATTGCTGCTAGTAAGATTGTACCTAAATCAACCATGTATCGGATCATCAAGAACTTCAAGGAGAGAGGTTCAATTGTTGTGAAGAAGGCGTCAGGGCGCCCAAGAAAGTCCAGCAAGTGCCAGGACCGTCTCCTAAAGTGCAGAGCTTGCTCAGGAATGGCAGCAGGCAGGTGTGAGTGCATCTGCACGCACAGTGAGGCAAAGACTTTTGGAGGACGGCCTGGTGTCAAGAAGGGCAGCAAAGAAGCCACTTCTCTCCAGGAAAAACATCAGGGACAGACTGATATTCTGCAAAAGGTACAGGGATTGGACTGCTGAGGACTGGGGTAGAGTCATTTTCTCTGATGAATCCCCTTTCCGATTGTTTGGGCCATCCGGAAAACACCTTGTCCGGAGAAGACAAGGTGAGCGCTACCATCAGTCCTGTGTCATGCCAACATAAAGCATCCTCAGACCATTCATGTGTGGGGTTGCTTCTCAGCCAAGGGAATTTTGCCTAAGAACACAGCCATGAATAAAGAATGGTACCAACACATCCTCCGAGAGCAACTTCTCCCAACCATCCAAGAACAGTTTGGTGATGACCAATGCCTTTTCCAGCATGATGGAGCACCTTGTCATAAGGCAAAAGTGATAACTAAGTGGCTCGGGAACAAAACATCAACATTTTGGGTCCATGGTCAGGAATCTCCCCAGACCTTAATCCCATTGAGAACTTGTGGTCGATCCTCAAGAGGCGGGTGGACAAACAAAACCCCACAACTTCTGACAAACTCCAAGCATTGATTATGCAAGAATGGCCTGCCATCAGTCAGGATGTGGCCCAGAAGTTAATTGACAGCACGCCAGGGCCGGATTGCAGAGGTCTTGAAAAAGAAGGGTCAACACTGCAAATATTGACTCTTTGCATAAACTGAATGTCATTGTCAATGAAAGCCTTTGACACTTATGGAATACTTGTAATTATACTTCAGTGTACCATAGTAACTACTGACATAAAGATCTAAGAACACTGAAGCAGCAAACTTTGTGGAGACCAATACATTCTCAAAACTTTTGACCACGACTGTATATTGTTCCAAATAATATTTTTTATAATTAACAAAATCAAAAAAGGGTAGATTTAAGATATTCATATTTGTACGTTTAATAAATTGTTTTTTTTTTTTTTTCAAAATCAAGACATTCCATATTTGTGACTCGTTTCAGTAAACTAGGCGTATGTTGCACATCACTACTTCACAGGAGAGGCATTTGAACGTAAAAAATGTTTTGTATCAAAATGCTTTTTTTGGGCAGGAATGCCTTCTGGAACATGTGAACTTTCATGTGCCTTAATAACAAACTTGTATTCCATCCATAAATATGAATAAAATTGTTAAATTACGAGCCCAGTTGGATAAGCCACGAAAAAAGACATGAACCTTCCCTCTACCATGATTGGCTGAGGTAGTGGATGGGGTGGACATGCCAGGAGATGATTTGGAATTGGTCTGCTATGTAGTATCTTCTGAGCTGCTCAGTATGTGTTGATAGTCCTTTCTACCGCACCGTTTTTGAAAGATATAATGTTAGCCATCGAGAACTACAAAAGTTTTGCTACTTTTCTCAACAACATTGATGCCCTGAATTAAGCAGGAGCTATCGACAGATCAGTTGGAAAAAAGTATTTCTGCACAAGACACGGTCTGTGTGAACCGGAGTGACTTGACACATGCTGGCCCAAACAAGATGTAGCTACAAACAAAACAGAGTTAAATGGTTCCAGTCTGCCGTGAAGCGTTCATCCATGTATACGGGTAAAGGTCTAGCTACATTTTCAGATATTATAAGTTTCTAATTTCGTTAGAAAGTCGTTTTCATTGCAAGTTAAAGCGTACTGTTAGCTAGCTAGCTAACATTACATGTATGATCTGTGTATTATTATTCTAATCAGAAATCTATTTGCATTGTTAGTTATAGCCTAATGTTAGCTAGCTAACATTGAACCTAGTTGTTAGCCCTAGCTACCTACAGAACCATACTACAGCACAACAATGTTTGTATTGGTAAAGTAAAATTAAATCAAATGCACATACACATATTTAGCAGATGTTATTGAGGGTGTAGCAAAATAGTTGTGTTCCTAGCTCTAAATGTGCTGTAGTATCTAACAATTCACAACAATACACACAAATCTAAAAGTAAAATAATGGAATTAAGAGATATCAATATTAGAATGAGCAATGTCAGAATGGCATTGACTTAAATACAGTAGAATATAATACAGTATATACATATGACATGAGGAAAGCAGTATGTAACCACAATTAAAGTGAACAGTGATTCCATGTGTATGTACATAGGGCAGCAGCCTCTAAGGTGCAGGGTTGAGTAACCGGGTAGTAGTATGAGTTGGGATTATGCCGGTTTCATGAACATGTGTACATGTCTAGACAACAGTGACCCATCCACTTAGCTAGATGTGGCTGGGGGTTGGTTATAGCATGTCCTTCACATTAACCATCAATTTAGACAAGTGTGTTGGGTAAGCGTCATCTAATAATAATAATACAATATGCTTTTCCTGGACACTTCCTGTTTTTGATATTGCTACTATGCAAGTAACCATTTCACTGTACCGTTTACACCTTCTGTATCCTCTGCATATGACAAACTTACACTACCATTCAAAGGTTTGGGGTCACTTAGAAATGTCCTTGTTTTTTAAAGAAAAACCATTTTTTTGTCCATTAAAATAACATCAAATTGATCAGAAATACAGTGTACACATTGTTAATGTTGTAAATGACTATTGTAGCTGGAAATGGCAGATTTTTTATGGATTATCTACATAGGCGTAGAGAGGCCCATTATCAGCAACCATCACTCCTGTGTTCCAATGGCACGTTGTGTTAGCTAATCCAAGTATATCGTTTTAAAAGGCTAATTGATCATTAGAAAACCCTTTTGCAATTATGTTAGCACAGCTGAAAACTGTTCAATAAAACTGCTAGTTGAGTATCTGGAGCATCAGCATTTGTGGGTTCGATTAAAGGCTCAAAATGGCCAGAAACAAATAACTTTGTTCTGAAACTCGTCAGTCCATTCTTGTAGGGTAGCACCAGGGTGTAGCTGTCACAGGGGCCCACCGGTGTAAGTGCTTACTGACTGTACACGAACGCTACTGCATGATTGTAGCAGGTTTACTAACATGTTAGCTATGCTGACTATGGCGTTACTTTATATGGTGACACCGATGTAGGCTGTGTGTAGTGGTTTGGCTTGGAAAGGTTTTTTCGCCTGGTCACATACAACTGATGTGTTGTGCATTGAAGTCCACAAGCGAAGGGAAGAGGTGAGAGGAGGAGAGATGCAAGAATTAATATAACGTGGCTGCTATGAAAGTGAACTGTGTTTACACGTGATCAGGGGTGTATTCATTCCACTGATTCTGTTGAAAAACGTTTCTTAAACGGAAGCAAATGGAACAAAACGGAGATAAACATACCTGAATTTGTCCATTAGAAACTCTCGTTTGCAACTGTTGGACTAATGATTACACCCTATATCAGCTAGATGCAGGCAAGAGTGTGCAAGGCGGTATTGAATGTCACCCTCAGTCAATGTGTCACTTCAGATTTGTCGTTCGACCTGTGTGCACCTACGTTGTAAACTTTCATTCATAGGCTGGGTTGTAGTTAGTATCATGTAGTAGCCTAAAACAATCGCAGTTACATTCAACTGGGTGAATGGAATATGAATGACAGTCATCTAATATGCTGTGAAATAAGGCTATGTTCATGAAAAACAATCGTCCTCCCTCATTTTAAACGGCACTGCCCGCCAGTGAACGTTATAGGTCTAAAAGGGGCCTAAAATGACCACTTCAATCATGATTTTCTCAAAAATGGTTTGTGATACAGAAATGTAAAAACCATGAACAACGAAGTTTATATGGGAATTGCCAGAGCAATCTAGGATACCCTAAATATTTTCCGCTCCCGGTGGTGTGGAATCGCCTTTCTACAGCGTTCGTATAACACCGGGTTAAATGTGTTCAATGATTTATATAACATGTAACATGAGGAAAAACGCCAACCGAGCTGTGGCCAGCGATCAATAAATAAGCCTGTTGTACACATTAGCTAGCTGATAAGGTTGCTAGTTAGCTAGTTAACGTTACCGTCCGACTAACTACGGTTTACGTTAGATAGCAATACTAGACGGGTGGAATGCCTGGCCTGGGAGTGTTAAATATAAGAAATATACCTAAATCCTATGTGGTGGAAATATCTAAATATATACATTTTTTTTTTAAATTGCTGGTCGGTTTTATGTAACGTTAGCTAGCTTGCTACGATACGTTAGCTAGCTGAGAGCACACCGGGGAGAATGCTAGAAAGGAAAGGGTGATAACACCAAAATATATCTGCAATTGAAGAAAATATAAACGTTTTAGTTACTCACGTATGAAATACATTAAGACATGTCGTTGTGTCTAATTTGTTCCTTTGTGGCCCTTGTGCTCCAGTTTTAGGTGTGTTATATGTAAACAAACCTAGTCCATTGTTTCTGGCCGTCACTAGTTACCACAGTCACAAAGTCATACGCCCCGCCTATTTCTACTATTTATCTTCTTAAATTTTGATTTTAAACCTAACACAAACTTTAAGCCTAACTGTAACGACACGGTTAACCTTATGCATAACTCTCTATAAATTAAGACCAGAAAGCACATTTTTGTTTTCATTAATTTTTACGATGTATTCCTTTGTGGCTATGGTAACTAGTGGACCGTATTTTCTGTCGTACTTCGGTCTCTGCAGTCGAATGCGAAACCAAAAGAATGCGACGTCGACCAATCAGGAGTCACTGAAGCTGTAGGCGCTCTGGGCGGATGGTCTGACAGAGCCTTGTCAGATTGTCCGTTTGTAAATGGTTGGCATAACTGTATCAACATTTATACTTTCGGAGAACAAAATACACCCAGACGAAAACGCTGTGCCAACCAAGCCCGACAGTAAGGTTAGGGTAGCAATTTCAGCAACACTATGGCCCTTTATTTAACTAGGCAAGTCAGTTAAGAACAAATTCTTATTTACAATGACGGCTTAACCCGGCCAAACCGGACAACACTGGGCCAATTGTGCGCCGCCCTATGCGACTCCCAATCACGGCCGGTTTTGTGACAGCCTGGAATCGAACCAGGGTCTGTAGTGACACCTCTAGGACTAAGATGCAGAGCGCTGCGGCACTCGGGAGCCCACATGGTTCTATGGTAATTCATCAAGCGGTTTCTTTAGGTAAACACACTTTCTGACGGCAAATTGGGTAAATTTTCCATACATAATATTGCATGTAGAGTCAAAAGGTGGATTATCCATTCATTAGGAGCAAACTATTATATTCACAAGACGATTGCTTTTTAATAAGGAAAGGAAGAAGCGTGGCCCCGAGGCCTGGCTTAAAAAAATTGGTTGACACTCATAACGTTCTCCTCATTTTGTAAAAGGCGAAATATTTATACGATTTGAAGATAAACTAGTTTACTTTGGCTATAGGGGACGAAACTGACCAGCTCCGCAGCAGTAGCATTCTCGGTAACGGTACTGAGAAAAGCTGCTTAATTCCGCTGTTAAACTACAGCATTGATGTCTGGAATGACACATTACAAATTACAAATCGAAATGCTGCTAACCAAATATAACATTTGATTTCACTTTACTGGAATTGTCTAACTTTCGCCAAAACAGAGATCAGGGTTGCATCCCAAACACTTACCAGACACACCCTCAGCCCTCAAATTAAGTGGACACTTTTGATGACGTCTGACGAGTGTACATTTGCATTGAAATTCGTCACTCGTTCATCCTTCGATTATTGTGTTTGATCCACTAGACTTACTAGTTAGCTAGTCAGGGGTAACAAAGATACTTATTAAAAGGTTTCCCCTTTCATCTTTGGCTATGAAAGTTAGCCTATTAGAGTATTAATATGTCTCCTAACCCCCACCCTTTCTGTCTCCTAACCCCCACCCTCCATGTCTCCTAACCCACACCCTCTCTGCCTCCTAACCCCACCCTTCTCTGTCTTCTAACCCCCACCCCTCTTTGTCTCCTAACCCCCACCCCTCTCTGTCTCCTAACCCCACCATTCTCTGTCCCCTAACCCCACCCTTCTCTATCTCCTAACCCCCACCCCTTTGTCACTAACCCCCACCCCTCTTTGTCTCCTAACCCCACCATTCTCTGTATCCTAACCCCCCCCCCCTTCTCTGTCTCCTAACCCCCACCCTCTCTGTCTCCTAACCCACACCCTCTTTGTCTCCTAACCCCCACCTTAAACTAACCCCCACCCTTAATCTTACTACATTTGCACACACTGTACATAGATTTTCTATTGTGTTATTGACTGTACGTTTGTTTATTCCCATGTCTAACTCTGTGTTGTTGTTTTTGTCGCACTGCTTTGCTTTGTCTTGGCCAGGTCGCAGTTGTAAATGAGAACTTGTTCTCAACTGACCTACCTGGTTAAATAAAGGAATAAACAAATTGCATGCACACACACACACACACACACCAGTGGAGGCTGCTGAGGGAAGGATGGCTCATAATAATTGCTGGAATGGAGAAAATGGAATGGCATCAAACACATGGAAACAACTTGGGCTCCAAAGCAGCACAGTGGTCTAAGACACTGCATTTCAGTGCTAGAGGCGTCACTACAAACAACCTGGTTCAAATCCAGACGGTCTCACAACCAGCTGTGATTGGGAGGCCCATAGGGCAGTGCACAATTGGCCCAGCGTAGTCCGAGTTTGGCCGGTGTAGACCGTCATTGTAAATAAGAATTTGTTCTTAACTGACTTGCCTAGTTAAATAAAAAAGTAATTATATATATTTTTACCTTTATTTAACTAGGCAAGTCAGTTAAGAACAAATTCTTATTTACAATGACGGCCTACATCACAGCCGGTTGTGATACAGCCTGGAATCAAACCAGGGTGTCTGTAGTGACACCTCTAGCACTGAGATGCAGTGCCTTAGACCGCTGCGCCTCTTGGGAGCCCATAATGTATTTGATACCATTCCACCTATAATGCTCCATCCATTACCATGAGCCCGTCCTCCCCAATTAAGGTGCCACCAACCTCCTGTGACACACACACAAAGACTCACACCTTGTTTCTTTTGCCTACCTGTTCTATGGTTCTGTTATGTTGATAGTATGTGAATATATTGTATATAGGGCTATAGCGATATCTAGTGGTGATTCTATAGTACTGCTGAAGATGAGATTCTTCTTCTTCTTCTTCTTCTTCTTCTTCTTCTTCTTCTTCTTCTTCTTCTTCTTCTTCTTCTTCTTCTTCTTATTATTATTATTATTATTAACCTTTATTTAACTAGCCAAGTGCCGCCCTATGGGACTCCCAATCACGGCCGGATGTGATACAGCCTGGATGTCAATAGTGTATTCCCTAGTTTCATTTCATTCACTATACCTACTCAGTTGATGAGGGAGTGAACTGCAGTGCTCACATCATCAATCAAGTGAGACGACAAAAATGCGCCACACATGGGCCGATTAAAACAGGTGTAGACCTTACCGTGAAATGCTTACTGTTGTATTTGGCGCATGTGACAAATATAATTTGATGTTTTTTTGTCGTCTCACATGATTGTGTCTTGACTGACATGTTCTCCCGACCCATGAAAAGTGCATGTCACAACCAAGTTTGGCGAGTCTCAGTTTGTCAGTAGTGCACTTACCCCTGCTCTCGTCTCTGCCTGTGACCCAAATGGCACCCTACTGCCTTTATAGTGCACTACTTTTGAACAGAGCACTATGGGGCACCAATCTGTCAATCATTTATCTTTTCAATCTTTAGAATGGAGTGAGTTGATTCACAGAAATCACTGCTTTATTTGAGGGATTCAGTCCATCATCACGACAAGGAGCTAGTTACAGATATACATGTGTGTGTGTGTGTGTGTGTCTAAGGTAAGTGAGTGAAGTTAGGATTTCCATCAAACAGGTGACAACTCCAACTTCATTTGCATGTATGCAGAAATTGATGTTTTTAGTAGTTTGATATGTAACCATCATACCTACAGTATATTTAGTATACATGTAGCAGCACAAGCGGTATATAGGGAACACTGACAGCGTCTTGATTATTTTGGCTTCTTTACAAGTCGAAAATTTAAATGTCAGTGCTGTTGAAATCCTTCTCACATCACACTATTATTATCATCACAGTGCTCAAACAAACCAAATCCTGTCAAATTTACTGTAATTTACTGGCAGCAATTGGCCATTAAGTTACTGCAATATATTTTACAGTACAGTTACTGTAATCCATTTTATGGTAATCCATTTTATTTTTGAAATCAGTTCATTTTCAGATAGATTATAAAAAATATAATGGTTTTCGATTTCAATTTTATATACAGTGGCAAGAAAAAGTATGTGAACCCTTTGGAATTACCTGGATTTCTGCATAAATTGGTCATAAAATTTGATCTGATCCACATATAATTCACAAAAATAAACAAACACCCTTAGGCTAATGACTTCTCCAAAAGCTAATTGGCGTCAGGAGTCAGCTAACCTGGAGTCCAATCAATGAGACGAGATTGGAGATGTTGGTTAGAGCTGCCCTGCCCTATAAAAAACACACAAAATTTGAGTTTGCTATTCACAAGATGCATTGCCTGATGTGAACCATGCCTTTGTTGACTTGCATGAAGCTGGAAAGGGTAACAAAAGTATCTTTAAAAGCCTTGATGTTCATCAGTCCACGGTAAGACAAATGGAGAAAGTTCAGCACTGTTGCTACTCTCCCTAGGAGTGGCCGTCCTGCAAAGATGACTGCAAGAGCACAGCGCAGAATGCTCACTGAGGTCCTAGAGTGTCAGGTAAAGACTTACAGAAATCTCTGGAACATGCTAACATCTCTGTTGATGAGTCTACGATACATAAAACACTAAACAAGAATGGTGTTCATGGGAGGACACCACGGAAGAAGCCACTGCTGTCCAAAAAAAACATTGCCGCACGTCAGCGCTAATGGCAAAATATTCTGTGGATAGATGAAACTAAAGTTGAGTTGTTTGGAAGGAGCATACAACACTATGTATGGAGAAAAAAAGGCACAGCACACCAACATCAAAACCTCATAACAACTGTAAAGTATGTCGGAGGGAGCATCATAGTTTGGGAATGCTTTGCTACCTCAGGGCCTGGACAGCTTGCTATCATCGACGAAAAAATGAATTCCCAAGTTTCAAGACATTTTGCAGGAGAATGTAAGGTTATCTGTCCGCCAATTGAAGCTCAACAGAAGTTGGGTGATGCAACAGGACATCGACCCAAAACACAGAAGTAAATCAACAACAGAATGGCTTCAACAGAAGAAAATACCCGTTCTGGTGTGGCCCAGTCCTGACCTCAACCCGATTGAGATGCTGTGGCATGACCTCAAGAGAGCGGGTCACACCAGACATCCCAAGAATATTGCTGAACTGAAACAGTTTTGTATAGAGGAACTGGCCAAAATTCCTCCTGAGTGTTGTGCAGGTCTGATCCGCAACTATAGAAAATGTTTGGATGAGGTTATTGTTGCCAAAGGAGGGTCAACCAGTTATAAAATCCAAGCATTCACATACTTTTCCCACCCTGCACTGTCAACGTTTACACGGTGTGTTCAATAAAGACATGAAACTGTATAATTGTTTGTGTGTTATTAGTTTAAGCAGACTGTTTAATTAATAGAGGTCCCATAATGGTGGTGACTGCCCATTACTGCTTATCATCTTATTAACCATAACTTATTCACATTACTTTAATAAAATATTTCAGTTTAGGTGTATATTACATTTGCTTTATTTGATTAATTTATTGTTTCATTCCAAGTCATCTCATCCAAGTTTCATTCCAAGTCATCTCATGTCTGACAAAATCACAATTTTAGTAGTTCTTCAAAGTAAATAAGGCATACTTCTATGACTGCTGAATACCAACTATTAATAATTGTAGTTAGTTTAGCGCAGGCAAAGTGTTCATTATTTAGAATATTGCCCTGTTGGAAACTACAACTCCCTACTACATTCCACAGTTTGGGCTTGATCTGATTTATCTCTAGAGAAACTGGGTATTGGGCTAAAAAAAAAACGAACGAAATGGCATTCAAATAACTGAACCGACGTAAAATAATTGAACCGACGTTGGTCAATTACTTGTTAAAAAAACTAAATTACCAAAATATCTGTTAATGTTCTAATGATACCAAACATGTTAATGTGATCTAATTTACAGTATATTACTGGAATTACCTACGCAGCAACATATTACCAAAGTTTAAATTTTTACATTTACATTTTGACCATTTAGCGGGCACTCTTGTACTTAGCAACTTACAGTCAGTGCATTCAACCAAGGTTGATAAAAAAAACACATATCACAGTCATAGCAGGTAAAACGTTTCTGTAACCGTTCCTGAAAATGTTGTAGTTAAGGATACATTGGTCTTCAAAATAATTGTAATTACAACAATATATCTTATGATGTATCTCTGACTAGTTCCAATCCAAACCAATCCAATGCTGAGATATTAATGGTTATTTGATGCCTAAGTAATGAAACTGTCACGGGAGGGTGCACACACAGACCAAGACGCAGCGCAGGGATAGTAGTTCGACATTTTATATTATTTATACTATGTATAATCACCACAAAACACGAACTACAGAAACACGAATCGACTAAACGTCACGTTCACCAACACAAACAATGAACGGACGTAAAAGGCACACTTACTTTCCCTGTGACTGCGACATAATACGACAACGACCCACACCAGAGTGAATGACAGACTAACATATATAAGATCCCTAATTAGAGACAATGCGGTGCAGCTGCCTCTAATTAGGGATCCACCCAAAACCCACACAGAAACAGAAAAGAAAGACACTGTCAGACTCTGACCATAGCTACATAGAGAAGCAACTAAGCAACTAACTAAATTGTAAGAATTTTAAAATAACAGAATTTCTGACATTGGTGCAAACTAAGACATTGTGGCTTCTCTATGGCCAGAGCCTGACAGAAACACAGAACAGTAAAAGTGACTACAAAGCTTTGACAAAATAATTTATACAGTATTTTACTGTAATTACAAGGGATTACAGCAAGCAGGTTGGCTGTAGTCATTTGCATATTACAGCATATTAATGACCTATTTATTCATACAGGTCTGTATATACATACTCATGAACAGTTGTTAAATTATATCACATGCAATATTGTAAGTAATTATTGGACGTAGGCATTCACTCAGGAATGCATATTAGTATCCTGCCAGTTGCACCTTTTCTCATTGCTTTTAGTATATCGAATGTGCAATAAGTGCAGTTGTCTGTAATTAAACCCTGCGCACTAAGGACTGTATTTTTAAGGGAATTACTATTATTACCCCAAATGATATCATACACACATTTAGCTATTAAAGTATCTCTTCCTGTCATTTACCTGTACAGTTTGTGTAAACATGCAAGTATTCACTTATCTGTAAATATAACTGTATACCTAACTGTACAGCTAATTTAACCATGCAAAATTTTCACTTACCTGTTCATTTAGCCAGTCTGTCTATTAGTAAACTATTATTACCCTCGCTCATATCATACGCATTTTTAGCTACTGAAGTATTTCTCTGCCATCGACCTGTATAGTATAGTTAACCATCCAACATCCACCAACGTATAGTGTACATATTCAGCCAACCACCCATACTATGCAATGTCCTTTTATAGCTTTTTTTTGCACTCCAGATATCTTGTATTTCTATACTTTTTCATACTGCCGCTCTATGTATCATGTACCGTGTATCTGTCTTTTGTGTACTTTGTTGTGGCATTTTGCACCTGCCCTGTGTTTTGTTGTAGCTGCTTGACAATGAAATTTCCCCCCCGGGGGATCAATAAAGTACCTATCTATCTATCTATCTATCTATCTACTACGTGTTTTTTATCGCTTTTAGAGGCATAAACAAAGGCTTCCAAACCAATCAAATCTGTAATCACAGGACAAAACGAAAATGGACATGTGTAATGGGCAAAGCATTAAAACGTTTAAGAACCACTCTGTTCTGTTCCCTATATACAATTAATTGTTAAGAAACTACTGCCACATATCACTTAAAATGTTACAGGACTCTAACGGGTGCAACAAATAGAGCCTCTTACAAGACACCCTTAAAAATATGTCAATGAGTGAGAAACAACAATACCATGCACCCACTAGTGTTCAAAATTGGTTTGGTTCTCAGAAAATATGGTATGGTTCTGTATTCGGATATTGTAGAGTTTCAGGGAAAGTTCTGTAGAATTACTAAAATACTGTATATTACCGTATTCTGTGGGGGTACAGGATTCTCACTAATGGGTGCAATAAATATAGCCTCTTACAAGGCACACCTTAACAATGTTAATGAGCCAGAGATTTTCCGCCTACAACATTTTCCCACAATGCACCATTATTAATACTGTAAAACACAATTGCGGTATTTTACTGTGCATTCTACATTGTATTACTCTTGAAATTACAGGAAGGTCTTACAGTGTGCTGTAAAACAAATGAAAATTATTTTACTGTGCATTCTACAGTAATCTAATGTATTCAGTTTATACAGTATTATACTGTTGATTAGTACAGTAAGTTACTGATAAAAATACAATAATTGCTAACAGTGCAGGTTAAACTTGGACTGTCAAACAATTGAACTACAATAGGTGTTTCTTAACAAAACGCTGGGAGAACAATTCATTTCACATGTCCAGACAAACTGTTAAATCTTGTTCCAGCTACTTTCCCTTTACCTCTCTCTCTCTCTCTCTCTCTCTCTCTCTCTCTCTCTCTCTCTCTCTCTCTCTCTCTCTCTCTCTCTCTCTCTCTCTCTCTCTCTCTCTCTCTCTCTGTCTTCTGGGTCCCTTCATTGCCCTCTCTCCTTGTGTCTCCCCTTTATCTCTCTCAATCTCTTTTCTCTCTCTCTTCCCACTCTCCTCTCTAGTCCCCTCATGTTGCTCTCTCTCCTTGTATCTGCCCTTTCTCTTTCATTTGGTTGTTATTTTCCTTTCATCCCTATAGGTCACAATCTGTGCTCCTCCCTATATTCCTCCAGCCCTCCCTCGCTTCCTCCCTCCCTCTCTCCACTCCACTTGTTTTGAAGACCTAGTCTCTCCGCAGGCAGCAGGCAGGCAGCAGTGTTCAGTGTTGAGGGAGAGTTGGAGACGGATGACACTCACACATTGACTGACAGCAAGGATCTGAAGAAGACTAACTGGGATAAAACCAGGATAAATGCTGGGCTGACGGTGGGATACACGTGGGCTAAACCAGGCTAAAACCAAGTCAAAGAAGCAAGCAGGATCTTTTCCTTATAGCCTTGTGGATCCATAACCTTAGAAGCGGTAAGTGTTGTCATATTATCTGGAATGCTCATTTTGTTGAATTTAATCTTTATGTCAGGAATAACGTGTAGATATCTATTAAACTTGAATAAACACATTCTGCTCAGATCCTGTTTCTATAGTTTCTGCCACTGGACACTGTCCCTTATGAAATGTATAAACAAAGCCTGTCCAAACAGACACACAAACAGCTTCTGTGGAGCTGTGACAAAACGTTCCCAGATGTCGTACTAAAATGCCCTCAACCCCTGTGTCAGAATACAGGAATGCATCTCTCTGAGGCTTTACAGTGGCTGCAGGGTCAGTGGTAAGAGTTAACCACTCTAACACTCAGCAAAGGGTTTTCATTGAGCAAAGTGTTGAATGTTTTGTTTGCAAAGCAGAAACTGTCACCATGAAGTGAGAAACTGTCACAACCTGAGTAAGTACTGTAGTGATGTCATCTGGTCTATATTCAGTTCTGCGCTGCACTTCAGATAAATAATGAATAATTTCAGCACCTCACTGAACTGCGCTAGCTGACAGCAAGTGGCTGACACGTTATCAACTTGTATTTTCTGTTGTCGTTAGATACTTGTCAATAATTGCTGTTTGTTTTGTTCTGAGATGACTGCATGGTTTTTAGCTCACCCGTGACAGTGTAGTCAGATACGTAAATACATTCTTTTTTTTTAGATTAGCTTTAATATTGCAGATAGATTGTAGTTTCCATCAATGTAATTGTCGGCATAATTTCCAATCCCCCATATATAATCCCCCATTCTTTATTTTAGCTATTTTCTACATAATAATGAAGACATCAACACTATGAAATAACACATATGGAATCATGTAGTAACCAAAAAAGTGTTAAACAAATCAAAATATATTTTATATTTGAGATTCTTCAAATAGCCACCCTTTGCCTTGATGACAGCTTTGCACATTCTTGGCATTCTCTCAACCAGCTTCATGGGGTAGTCACCTGGAATGCATTTCAATTAACAGGTGTGCCTTGTCAAAAGTACATTTGTGGGGGGGGGGGTTCGGGGGTTAGGGGGTATACAGGGTATACAGAGAAATCCCTATTTGGTAAAATACCAAGTCTATCTATATTATGGCAAGAACAGCTCAAATAAGCAAAGAGAAACAACAGTCCATCCTTACTTTAAGACATGAAGGTCAGTCAATACGGTAAATGTCAAGAACTTTGAAAGTTTCTTTTAAGTGCAGTAGCAAAAACCATCAAGCGCTATTATAAAACTCACTCTCATGAGGACCGCCACAGCAATGGAAGACCCAGAGTTACCTCTGCTGCTAAGTTCATTAGAGTTAACTGCCTCAGAAATTGCAGCCCAAATAACTGCTTCACAGAGTTCAAGTAACAGACACAACTCAACATCAACTGTTCAGAGGGGACTGTGTGAATCAGGCCTTCATGGTCGAATTGCTGCAAAGAAACCACTACTAAAGGACACCAATAAGAAGAAGAGACTTGCTTGGGCCAAGAAACACGAGCAATGGACATTAGACCGGTGGAAATTTGTCCTTTGGTCTGGAGTCCAAATTGGAGATTTTTGGTTCCAACCGCTGTGTCTTTGTGAGACGCGGTGTGGGTGAATGGATGATCTCTGCATGTGTATTTCCCAGCGTAAAGCATGGAGGAGAAGGTGTTATGGTGTGGGGGTGCTTTGCTGGTGACACTGTCTGTGATTTATTTAGAATTCAAGGCACACTTAACCAGCATGGCTACCACAGCATTCAGCAGCAATGCGCCACCCCATCTGGTTTGGGCTCAAAACTATCAGTTTTTCAACAGGACAATGACCCAAAACACACCTCCAGGCTGTGTAAAGGCTATTTTACCATGAAGGAGAGTGATGGAGTGCTGCATCAGATGACCTGGTCTCCACAATCATTTGGACCACAGAGTGAAGGAAAAGCAGCCAACAAGTGCTCAGCATATGTGGGAACTCCTTCAAGACCGTTGGAAAAGCATTCCAGGTGAAACGGGTTGAGAGAATGCCACGCGTGTGCAAAGCTGTCATCAAGGCAAAGGGTGGCTATTTGAAGGATCTCAAATATAAAATATATTTTGATTTGTTACTACATGATTCCATATGTGTTATTTCATAGTGTTGATGTCTTTGCTATTATTCTACAATGTAGAAAATAGTAAAAATAAAGAAAAACCCTTGAATGAGTAGCTGTTCTAAAACCTTCGACCGGTAGTGTACATACCCACATACATTTAAATATACATACATATACATACATAGATACCTACAAATACACACACACACACATATATATATATATACATATATGTATGTGTGTTTTTGTAGGTATGTTTTAGAACACCTACTCATTCAAGGGTTTTTCTTTATTTTTACTATTTTCTACATTGTATATACACATATTTTTCAAAATATATTTCCTTTATAATTTTCCCCAAACCCCACCACTCCTCCCCTAATTGGAGTAAACTAATAAACAATAACACTTAGGCTTCTACTTCCAGCTTATACATTCTATACACATTTTACAGACACAATCTATTTTACAATAGTTATATTTTGTTTGTTTTTACTCCTGGCCTTCCTCTATCCTCAACCTCTCCCATCTATTTCCAATGTCTAATCAGTTTGACTTTCACAAAAGTTCTGAACCTATATACATTGTACAGACACAGTATATTTTACATGTGTTATCTTGTTGTTATTAGTCCCACCTTGTACATAAATAATTGGCTTCCAAATAGCACCCTATTTCTTATGTAGTGCAGTCTCTGGTCAAAAGTAATGCACTATAGAGGGAATAGGGTGCCATTTGGGACGCACCCCTTCTCTTACTGTTAGACAGTAACAATGGTGATAGTAATACTATAATAAGAGAGCAGAAGTAGAGCTTGTTGGAGAGGGATAGGCACCTGAGTGTCCTGAAGAGGCAAATTAAGTAACATGTGAAATGAATGTGGTGCAGGAATTCTTTGGGCATGCCATCACAAAGCCTGCTGGCTGCTGCTGAACTTATTGATTCTGCACTGCTCATGTCCTGCCTTGAGAGAGAGGGATAGAGAGAAAGAGAAAGAAAGAGTGAGAGAGAGAGAGTGTCAGAGAATACAGAAAGCAATGTCTAAATGTCATAACTTACATAACAAAACAAAACAATGTTCTTCTACAGTAGTTCCCAAACCAAAAGTATTGCTGCCGTAATAAACACTGCACTTGTTCAATCCTTGTCTGCATACTCTACACTGTTTTTAAAGTTTTATCAGTAACTTACTGTAGTATTCAACAGTATGATGCTGTATGAACTGAATACAGTAGATTAATGTAGAATGCACAGTAAAATACTGCACATTTGTTTTACAACACACTGTACTTTCGACAGTAATACACTATAGAATGCACAGTAAAATACCGTAAATGTGTTTTACCGTATTCATTGTGGGAAAATGTTGTGGGCAGGGAATGTCTCTGGCTCAGCTCCCTAAGGATGATAAGCTTTCTGAAGCATTGAGGCTTTCCAGCCAATTTGGGCAAGAATAGGTTCTTTACTCGAGGCTTTGATCAACATAGTGTAGTGGCACCTGCTGGTCAAAAGAATATAGAACATCCAAATGATTATAGATATTGCAGATTATTCAGTCAACCGTTTTATCTGTTCTTGATTATGGTGATATTATTTATCAAAGTGCAGCTGCTGCTACTCTTAAACCATAGGATGCCATCTACCATAGAGCCCTTTGTTTTGTTACAGGCGACAGTTTTGATACTCATCACTGTATCCTGTATCAAAATGTTGGCTGAACTTCGTTAAAGACCCGTATATCTCTACGTTACTTCCTTTCTGTTTACAAGGCCCTATTTCAAAAACGTCTGTCTTATCTAACTATGCTATTGATGTATAGACACCTGCCTAACCCGTTCACAGGATTGGTTAACTCTTGAGGTTCCTAGGGTCTCCACCGAGCTAGGTAAATCTGCTTTAAGTTTTAATGCACCGTATTGCTGGAACAAAATACAAAATACTGTAAATTTCATCTTGATGTTCTGGTGCCGTTCGGACAATTGGATGTATTGATTGGGGATTTATTTTTGGATGAATGTAACTGTTTTTCTGGGTGATTTGTGATGTTTTATTTGTGTTTACCATGACTGTGTTTTTGTATTTTAATGTGTGTGTATACAGTGCATTCGGGAAGTATTCAGATCCTTTGACTTTTTCCACATTGTTAGGTTACAGCCTTGTTCTAAAATAGATTAAATCTACACAAAATACCCTATAATGACAAAGCAAAAACAGGTTTTTAGAGATCTGTGCAAATGTATAAAAAAAATCACATTTACATAAGTAAACTTTGTTGAAGCACCTTTGGCAACGATTACAGTCTTGAGTCTTCTTGGGTATGACGCTACAAGCTTGGCACACCTGTATTTGGGGAGTTTCTCCCATTCTTCTCTGCAGATCCTCTCAAGCTCTGTCAAGTTGGATGGGGAGCGTTGCTGCACAGCTATTTTCAGGTCTAAAACCATAGCGAAACAGTGCAAAATGGCTGCAAACAGGATGATGCAAACATGTTTTATTGAACTAAATAAAACATATACAAAACAATAAACGTACTCACGACCGTGGCGTTGTCTTGAACACACATGAACACAAAACACAAGCAATGATCCACACGCAGGTGGATGTGCGGTGCATATATATAGAACCCCCAATATATAGAATCCCTTCACCACAGATTCTTCGGTTTACGCGCAGAATCTTCTACGAGAGATTAAGAGCAGTCCGTAGACTGCTTATGAGGTAAGGAATCAAATATCTGAATAAATTATTTAGCTGAACTATCCTATTACGTTTAAAGAGTTAGTACCTTTAAAGGCCCAGTAAAGGTGCCGCCAAACAAAGCCATGTGTGAAAATAGTCATTGGTTAAAAGGCTGAAGCACTGGAAGTATTTAAATGTTATTCATGTAACATTTCTACTTCAATCACATATCAGTAGTTATGAAGGAATAAAAATTCACTAGAGGTCCAGGCCAGATGTTGTGTGTAGGCTACTTCCCTGTTTTTATGATTAGTTATAGTTCGTGAGGTTGACAATGTTTGCAAAACATTCACATTACAACTATTCCTCAAGTCCTTGCAACAGTTGCTTCACAACAGTTTTTGTGAATATAATGTTCTACATACAGTATTTGCTTTGTTGTGTGCTTATTCTTTTACCGTTGATATGTTCTAGCTATTTTGAGACCTTAATGAGCATCAGGTAGCCTACTGCTGGAATGTCTACAAATGGCATGTCCATCTCAAACCATTTATGAAGTATAAATAGCCCACACTTTAGATGAGGCCACATAAAAAGACTTAACTAATGATTAGTAAATGGTTTATAAGGACCTATATCAAACATCTTATGACTGGAGTAACGACTGATAAAAAAAAAAAAAAACTATTTACTATTCCGTCATAAATGCTTTATTACGTGGAGGTGTTATTAAGTGCTACCAATGCCTGTATGTATCTGTAAATGCATCTAAATACAACTGTACAAAAGTTTGTTGTATTTTAGTTTGATACATTAGTCATTAGAATATCTTGTATTTGTAACAAGATTCATCTGTTGCCCATCTCTGCACACGCACGCACGCACGCACGCACGCACGCACGCACGCACGCACGCACGCACACACACACACACACACACACACACACACACACACACACAGCCGGTGCAAGAGTTCCCTGGAGATATGGGAAGCAATAACACTGTGGGTTATACAACACAGTTTACAGTAAGGTCAGGACTGTGGTTGAAGATTGACCATTTTTCTCATGTTCACTAAACTTGCCGGTCCGAAGAATGACGCACTATTGTAGTATGTGTGCGTATGTCTCTGTGTGTGTGTGCGTACAGTGTGTGTGTGAGTACAGTGTGTGTGTGAGTACAGTGTGTGTATGTCTGCAGTTTGTATATGTGTGTGTGTGCATATGTACAGCATGTGTGTGTGTCTGCTACTGTATTGTAAACATCTCTGGAGGAGATCCGGAGGAAAGAAGGGTAATGGTTAGAAAGATATCTGAAGTGGGATTGTAAACATGATAGGGGCTTAAAGAGGAACACCAACTCAAACACAAAATGAAGAATCGTCCTTTGTTCAAAATCATGTCTGTCTTATGACAAAACTCGGAAAGTTCATTCTTTTGTATTTGAACACTGGTTTTGTTAGATATAAGCTTTGAATATGACGGATCTTTATTGCTAACATGATTTAGGAGAGGCATAAATAGCTATCTGGTTTTCTGTAAATAGTCACTCAGAACCACTGTTTCAAATAAACAACAATGATTTACATGGTCAAGTAAAAGTATACAGGGTCAACTCTTGAGCCAGGTGTGTGTTGTGTTGATGATTATGTAAAGAGTGGTTAGTGGTGATTTATGTATGTTTACACAATAGTAAGATGGGCTAAAATAGTTTTGAACCCATATTACTGTTGTGTAAACACACAGAAATCACCACTAAGCACTTTTTACATAATCATCAACACAACACACACAACAACACACACAACAACACACACTTTTTACATAAACATCAGCACAACACACACAACAACACACACAACACACACTTGGCTCCAGAACGTTTGTTCATAGAGGACAAAACAAGACAACCATTACAAAGATTAACAGATATTCCAGTGAGCTGAATGAAATGTGAGTATTTGCTGTTTGATCATTGGGCAACTCCATCCCTCTTTTTCTTCAAAGTCAACCTGCCTGCATCCCAAGTTGCACCCGCTTCCCTATATAGTGCATGACCTTTGACCAGGACCCATAGAGCTCTGGTTAAACGTAGTGCACCATGTAGAGAATAGGGCACCATTTGGGATGCAGCCTCTGTCTCAATTGATTGCCCCGTCCTACTCCTTCCGGATTAGAGAGAGGGGAGAACTAATCAGAGAGCAGAGGATAGAGGGTAGACTTTGCTGCGTCCCAAATGGCACCCTATTCCCTATATGGTGCTCTACTTTTAGCCAGAGGGAATTAAGTGCTATACAGTGCCTTCGGAAGAATTCAGACCCCTTGATTTTTCCCATATTTTGTTAGGTTACAGCGTTATTCTAAAATGTATTTTTTTTAAATTCCCCCCATCAAATTGTTTTTTAGACATTTTTACTAAGTTATATCCCAAAAAATTAAACGTAAATCACATACTTGCGTAAGTATTCAGACCCTTTACTCAGTACTTTGTTGAAGCACCTTCGGCAGCGATTACAGCATTGAGTCTTCTTGGTTATGACGCTACAAGCTTGGCACACCTGTATTTGGGGAGTTTCTCCCATTCTTCTCGGCAGATCCTCTCAAATTCTGTCAGATTGGATGGGGCGCGTTGCTGCACAGCTATTTTCAGGTCTCTCCAGAGATGTTCGATCAGGTTCAAGTCCGGGCTCTGGCTGGGCCACTCAAGGACATTCAGAGACTTTTCCTGAAGCCACTCCTGCGTTGTCTTGGCTGAGTGCTTAGGGTCGTTGTCCTGTTGGAAGGTGAACCTTCGCCCCAATCTGACGTCCTGAGCACTCTGGAGCAGGTTTTCATCAAGGATCTCTCTGTACTTTGCTCCTTCTTTCCTTCGATCCTGTCTCCCAGTCCCTGCCGCTGAAAAACATCCACACAGTATGATGCTGCCACCACCATGCTTCTCCGTAGGGATGGTACCAGGTTTCCTCCAGAATTGACGCTTGGCATTCAGGCCAAGTAGTTCAATCTTGGTTTCCAGAGAATCTTGTTTCTCATGGTCTGAGAGTCTTTAGGTGACTTTTGGCAAACTCCAAGCAGGCTGCCATGTGCCTTTTACTGAGGAGTGGCTTCCATCTGGCCACTCTACCATAAAGGCCTGATTGGTGGAGTACTGCAGAGATGGTTGTCCTTCTGGAAGTTTCTCCCATCTCCACAGAGGAACTCTAGAGCTCTGTCAGAGTGACCATCAGGTTCTTGGTCACCTCCCTGACACAGGCCCTTCTCCCCCAATTGCTCAGTTTGGCTGGGCGGCAAGCTGTAGGAAGAGTCTTGGTGGTTCCAAAGTTCTTCCATTTAATAATGATGGAGACCACTATTGTTCTTGGGGACCTTCAATGCTGCAGACATTTTTTGGTAACCTTCCCCAGATCTGTGCCTCGACACAATCCTCTCTCGGCGCTCTACCGACAATTCCTTCGACCTCATGGCTTGGTTTTTGCTCTGACATGCACTCTCAACTGTGGGACCTTATATAGGCAGGTGTGTGCCTTTCCAAATCATGTCCAGTCAATTTAATTTACCACAGGTGGACTCAAGTTGTAGAAACATCTCAAGGATGATCAAAGGAACAGGATGCACCTGAGCTCAATTTCGAGTCTCATAGCAAAGGGTCTGAATACTTATGTAAATAAAGTATTTCTCTTTTTTATTTTTTATAAATTAGCAAAAATGTCTAAAAACCTATTTCCGCTTTGTCATTATGGGGTATTATGTGTAGATTGCTGATTTAAAAAAAAAAATGTATTCGTCAATTTTAAAATAAGGCTGTAACGTAACAAAATGTGGAAAAAGTAAATGGTTCTGAATACTTTCCGAAGGCACTGTATATAGGTCAGGGGTCATAGACTGAACACATCAGATAAGCTAGGCGATTAAAGATTCAACTGTGGCCACAATGCCTTTGAACCAGAGTCCATAGGGGGCACAAGGGCACATGCCCACTCAGATTTGTCCTATTAAAAAAAAGAATCTGACGTCAAATTAATTACTAAACTTAATTTTTAAGCCCACGTTTTATCATAATTATTTATAAAAAGATCTGACTGCCCCCCCCCCACCCCAATTCTCCCATTAAGTGGTTCCTTCTAAGGTGCACCACGGAGCAAAGATATGCTAGGCAGGGAGCTTGATATTCTAGTGCGTGCAGACAGTCAGTTAACATGACCTTTATATATTATGAAGCTTTTTATGTGCTTTATGTGCTTTTTTTATTACATAAATGCTTCAAAATTCACAAAAAGTGACTTTAGCTGGTGAAGATTATCTCATAGAACAAAACGTATAATATATGTTTCAAAATTATTTAACCTTTATTTAACTAGGCGAGTCAGTTAAGAACTAATTCTTATTTACAATGACGGCCTACCTAAAGGCCTCCTGTGGGGACGGGGGCTGGGATAAAAAAAATATATATAGGACAAAATACACATCACGACAAGAGAGACATCAGAACACTACATAAAGAGAAACCTAAGACAACCACATAGCATGGCAGCAACACATGACAACACAGCATGGTAGCAACACAACATGGCAGCAACACAACATGGTAGCAACACAACATGGCAGCAGCACAACATGGTAGCAGCACAAAACATGGTACAAACATTATTGGGCACAGACAACAGCACAAAGGGCAAGAAGGTAGAGACAACAATACGTCACGCAAAGCAGCCACCATTACACTGAAAGGTAATGATCTACCCTGTATTTCACTGAACGGATCACAGGCAATAGACCACTTCCTTTGACAATGGACGGCACTCTCTATTCCCTTTATAGTGCACTACCTTCGACCAGGCGCCACTACTGTATATAAGGAATAGGGTGCCATGATGTCTTGTTGTCTCTACCTTCTTTCCCTTTGTGTTGTTGTCTGTGCCCAATAATGTGTGTACCATGTTTTGTGCTGCTACCATGTTGTGTTGTTACCATGTTGTTGTCATGTTACGTTGCTAACATGCTGTGTTGTCAGGTGTTGCTGCCTTGCTATGTTGTTGTCTTAGGTCTCTCTTTAGGTAGTGACGTTTTGTCTCTCTTGTCGTAATGTGTGTTTGGCCCTTTATTTGTATTTTAAATAGTTCACCGTATATGGAATAGGGTAACATTTGGGACGCAGACTCTGTCTGATTTACTACCACAGTGGTTCGCAGATATTTTGTTTAACGGTCAATTGGTAGTAGTGTTCTATCTGGCCAGTTGACTTCAAAAGCACAGCTCTACTTACTGTGTGTGTGTGTGTGTGGGTGGATGGGTGCATGCGTGTGTGTGTGTGTCTTTGTGTCTGTGTGTGTGTGATGCTATGTTTTCTAAAGTGGCTGCTTTAAAGGCCAACTGCATGGCTCTGTTTTGGAAAACCATTTCAACCACATCACATCACAGGAAACAAAATCAAACGCTGAAACAGTGACCCCCAGGTTAAAAGCTGCTGTGATGCTAGCAATTACCTTGATACGGAGAGAGGAGACTTTGTGTCTGTGTGTGTGCTTGTGTGTGCGTATGTTTGTGTGTGCTCGTGTGTTTGTGTGTGTGTATGTGTGTGTGTGTGTGTTGAGATTATAAGCTTTAGGGGGATACAATCTCCTAATTGGATAAGAAAAACAATCAAGCCCTACCATTACACTGAAAGGTAATGATCTACCATTACACAGAAAGGTAATGATCTACCCTGTATTTCACTGAACGGATCACAGGCGATAGACCACTTCCTTTGACAATGGACGGCACTCTCTATTCCCTTTATAGTGCACTACCTTCGACCAGGCGCCACTACTGTATATAAGGAATAGGGTGCCATTTGGGATTCACACTCTGGTAAAACGCAGTGAAACTTTCTGTCAAATTGCAGAGGAAGTCATTATTTGAAAAAGGTGAGTGGCTGTTTTAAAGTGGATTTTTAAGGTTTGGGTTATGTCCTCTCTTGTCATTCTGTTTGTAGATGCATTGTAGCCTAAATATCATATATTGCATTGTATTATAACTTATTGTATGACGCTGCAATCTTTCTTGTTATGTCTATACCAAATATACACCTAATATTGAGTTGCATCCCTCTTGCCCTCAGAACAGCCTCAATTAATCTGGGATGCTGGCCCATGTTGTGTCAAGTTGGTTGGATGTCCTTTGGGTGGTAGACCATTAATAATAATAATAATAATAATAATAATAATAAAAATAATACATTTTATTTGGCAGACGCCTTTCTAGACACTCCAGGACATCTTACACAGACCTAGAGGAAATCAGTTGTAGTACAGTGCGGTAACATCAAAATAATAAACTAATGAAACTATAAATTAAAAGCTTTCTGGAAAAGGTGGGTCTTCAGTAATTTAAAAAAATTAAATAACTGTGTCTGTATGTTGAATGTGTGGGGGAAGCATGTTCCAGAGCCTAGGTGCTGAGCAGGAAAAAGCCCTCGCACCCATAGTTGATAGGCGGAAACGGGGGATGACAAGTAGGCCAGCAGAGGCAGAGTGGAGGGAGCGGGAGGAGACATAGTCAGACAAAAGGTCAGAAAGGTGTCAGGATTTGTGATAGGAACCCAAACGCAGACCGGGCAACGTAAGTATATAGTGATATTTATTGAAGAGTGATCATAGGGAAATGATGATGAGGTGGTGGTTGAATAGGGAGTTGGTTTGGTAGGCTGGTGATTGAGTATCCAGGTAGGTGGCAGATAAGTGGTCCGTGTGGCGTGCTAGTTCGAATCCATATCCCAGGTGAGTGGAGGAAGAGGTGAGTAGAGTGCAGCGTGATGAGGAATATATCCAGGCAGGATTCCTAAACAGAGTACAGACGGGGTTACTGAGCAGGATATAAGGCAACCAAACAAAAGTTAACAACTGGTACTAATTTCGGACTCAGATGGCTGGTACGCAGATTACACATACTATGTGACTTAACGATCCGGCGGGGACTGGATGTCAGGTCGTCTCTTAAATAGTGATGACCGTAGATCTGGAACAGGTGCGTAGATATCAGGAAGACATGACGGGCTCAGGAAGTATGTAGCCCCGCCCACTCATCTGTAACCAGGCAACTGACCCCGGTACAATGAGACGGACAATAACAAACAAGACAGACAAAAACAGACTCAGGGAATAGGGGTCGTGACAGTACCCTCCCCCCGACGGACGTCTCCGGGCGGACCACCTGGAGCCCCAGGCTGACGGCGGTAGAACTCACGAATCAGGCTCGCATCCAGGATCTGGCGTTGGGGAATCCAGCACCTCTCCTCAGGACCATAACCCTCCCAGTCCACCAGGTACTGGAACCCCCGACCCCGGCGCCGAGAGTCCAAAATTCGTCGCACCGTGTAGGCGGGGCTACCATCAATGATGCGGGGAGGGGGAGGTCGAGGTGGAGGAGGTAGAAGAGGGCTGAGGCGAACAGGTTTAATACAGGACACGTGGAAGGCAGGATGAACTCTGAGGGTACGAGGAAGTTTTAATCGGACCACCGTAGGGTTGATTACTTTCTCTATCACGAACAGGCCGATGTGTTTGGGGGACAGTTTTCGAGAATCAGTCTTAAGGGGCAGATTCTTGGTTGATAACCATACCTTATCTCCTACGGTGTAGGATGGAGCAGGTGCACGGTGACGGTTAGCTTGGTGTTGGTATTGGCCGGAAGCTCTGAGTAGTGCCTCCCGGGCACGATGCCAGGTCCGATGGCAACGACGGATGTGGGTTTGGACGGATGGCACGGACAGATCCCTCTCCTGGGACGGAAACAGGGGAGGTTGGTAGCCGTAGAGACATTGAAATGGGGACATACCTGTGGCTGATGTGGTAAGTGTGTTGTGGGCGTACTCCACCCAGGGAAGTTTAGAGGACCAGGATGTGGGATTGGATGAGGACATGCACCGTAAGGTCGTCTCCATCTTCTGGTTAGCCCTCTCCGCCTGACCATTGGTATGAGGGTGGAATCCAGAAGACAAACTCATGGTTGCACCAATGGCCAAAAAGAAATCCCTCCATACAGCGGATGTAAACTGGGGACCACGGTCGGACACAACGTCACAAGGAAGACCGTGGACATGGAATACCTCCTTGACCAGCAGGGCCGCCATCTCCTTGGCTGAGTGGAGCTTAGGTAAGGGAATGAAATGAGCAAATTTGCTAAAACGATCAACCACGGTTAGTATGACTGTGTTACCCTCTGAAGTCGGTAGGCCAGTGACAAAATCTAAAGACAGGTGGGACCAGGGGCGACGAGGTATGGGTAGAGGACGCGGGAGGCCAGCACTGGGTTGGTTGGAACCCTTGTTCTGTGCACAGGTAGGACAGGCAGAAACAAAAGTCTTGGTATCATCTCTCATGGTTGGCCACCAGAACCGTCTCCTAAGAAAGGACATGGTTCGGGCCATACCAGGGTGACATGTAAGGTTAGATGAATGTGCCCACTGTAACACAGCTGATCTGACAGATTCGGGAACGAAAAGGCAACCCGGTGGACTATTACCTGGACCTGGATTATTCCGGAGAGCAGTCTTAACCTCCTCTTCAATCTTCCACATAACAGCCCCGAGGACACAATTCTTAGGTATGATGGTATCAGGTTGTGGACATACTTCCTCCTCCTTGTTGAACACGCGGGACAGAGCATCAGGCTTAATGTTCCGTGAACCGGTTCTGTAGGTTAGGGAAAAATGAAAACGTCCAAAAAATAGAGCCCACCTGGCTTGTCGTGAGTTAAGTCGCTTGGCAGATCGCACATATTCTAGGTTCTTGTGGTCAGTTCAGACCACAAATGGTAGTTCTGCCCCCTCCAGCCAATGGCGACACTCCTCTAAGGCGATCTTGACCGCAAGCAGCTCTCTGTTACCCACATCGTAGTTCACCTCCGCTGGGGACAAACGGCGAGAAAGAAAAGCACAGGGGTGAAGCTTACCGTCCTCGATGGACCGTTGAGACAGGACTGCTCCTACTCCCACGTCTGAAGCATCCACTTTGACCACAAACTGACTGGCAGGATCTGGTTGGGAGAGAATGGGTGCTGAGGTGAACCGTCCCTTAAGATCCAGAAATGCCTGTTCCGCCTCCGGGGTCCATGTGAAGGATCTGGCACTGGAGGTGAGAGTAGTTAATGGTGTAACCACTCGGCTATAGTCACGAATGAAATGTCTGTAGAAATTTGCAAACCCCAAAAACCTCTGCAGCTGTTTTCTGTTGCCTGGCCTCGGCCACTCCAGAACCGCCTCAAGCTTCGCCGGATCCATCCGAACCTGCCCCTCGGAGATGATATATCCCAAGAAGGAGGTGGTGAGTGCGTGGAATTCACATTTCTCAGCTTTGACATATAACCGGTTCTCAAGCAACCTATGGAGCACCTGTCGAACATGCTGTGTGTGTTCAGAGGGATCCTTGGAGAAAATCAAGATGTCATCCAAGTATACAAAAACAAATTGACCAATCATGTCCCTCAACACGTCATTGATCAAACACTGGAAAACAGCAGGGGCATTGGTTAGTCCGAATGGCATGACTAAATACTCAAAATGACCCATGGGTGTGTTGAAGCCTGTCAGCCACTCATCCCCCTCCCTGATTCTAACCAAATGGTATGCGTTACGGAGGTCAAGTTTAGTGAAAACAGTTGAGCCTTAAAGTGAGTCAAAAGCGGTATTCATCAAGGGCAAAGGATACTTGTTCTTTACAGTTATATCATTAAGTCCACGATAATCTATGCAAGGTCTAAGGGTTCCATCCTTCTTACCCACAAAGAAAAATCCAGCTCCAAAAGGTGAGGATGAAGGGCGGATGAGACCGGCAGTCAGTGATTCCTTAATATAACTCTCCATAGCCTCCCGTTCCGGTTTAGAGATGCTGTAGAGTCGGGCCTTGGGGTAAGTGGAACCAGGAATCAACTTAATCTCGCAATCGTAGGGACGATGAGGTGGTAGAGAGAGAGCCCGCTGTTTGCTGAATACCTCACCGATGTCGTGATACTCCGCTGGCACGTGGGTCAAGTCAGGAAGCTGAGTGTAATTTACCTGGCTGCGCATAGATTGGGAACATGCAGATTTCAAACAGTTAGCATGACATGCAGAACTCCAGCTGGTTACCTGGCCTGTCCTCCAATCAATGGTGGGATTGTGCCTGACCAGCCAGGTGTGACCTAAGATGAGAGGAATATGAGGAGAGTGGATTATAAGGAAACTGATCTCCTCCGAATGGTTGCCTGACAGTAACAACTGAACAAGTTCAGTTCTAGATGTAGGCTAGTAACCTGCCATCTAAGGTATTAGCTTCAATGACCTCCTCTAGGATTTCTGTGGAGAGCCCCAGCTGTTTCACCAACTCTGCATCGATGAAACTGTCATCTGCACCGGAATCAATCAATGCTTAAAATTTAAAAAACTGACCTTTAATGGATATTGTAGCGTGGAATAACGTTCTGGAACGAGAGTAGGGGATATCGGTAGTTTGGCTTGCTAGGATCCTCCCCACGTCTAACGAGCCTGCCGGTTTGCCGGCCTGTGTGGGCAGGACGCCAGATAATGTCCCGGATAACCACAATATAGACAGCTATTGCTGTCTCTCCGACGCTGGCGTTCTCTTTCATTCAGTTGAAAACGACCTAGTTGCATGGGTTCAGGATCGGATTCTCTCATCTCTTTAACCGCCTCCCGTGATGAATGGTTTGGGGAACAATTCGCTCCTCTCTCGGGTCCCGTTGTTCTGATTGGTTGTTGAGACGTGAGTTCTACTCGTCGCTTCTCTCTCCGGCGCTCCCTACACCGGTTATCCACACGCATAGCCAAAGTGATCAACTCTTCTAAATTACAAGGTTCGGGGTAGGATATTAATTCATCCTTGATTTGTTCACTCAGTCCATAGGCGAAAACTGCTTGTAACGATTCTTCATTCCACCCACTCTCCACGGCTAGTGTGCGAAATGTAATTGCATATTCGGCCACACTGTGTATTCCCTGGCGCAGTGACATTAATCGCTTGGATGCATCCTTACCACGGACCGGGTGATCAAATAATTTCCTCATCTCATTGGTAAAGGCAAGGTAAGAATTAGTAATCGGGTCTTGTTTTTCCCACACTGCAGATGCCCACTTCAAGGCTTCACCACGAAGCAGACCGACCATATATGCAATCTTGGCTCTATCCGTGGCGTAAGTACGGGGCTGTTGTTCGAAAACCAGACCACACTGCATGAGGAATGATCGACAGTGCCCAAGATCCCCATCATACCTTTCAGGAGTGGGCACCCAGGGTTCACGATCAGGAACAGGACTAGGGGTGGTCTCCGAATGTGCAGGGGTTGGTATAGTGACAGGTGGAACAGCTGGGATACCGAGTTGGGTCTGAATAGCGGAAATGCTAACCGATAGACCTTGTAGATTCGTCATGATCTCCTGGAGGGCGGAACCATGCTGACCCAGTATGGCTCCCTGGTGTGAAACAGCCTGACGAACATTGTCCAGGTCCGCTGGATTCATGTAGGCCGGATCGTACTGTCAGGATTTGTGATAGGAACCCAAACGCAGACCGGGCAACGTAAGTATATAGTGATATTTATTGAAGAGTGATCATAGGGAAATGATGATGAGGTGGTGGTTGAATAGGGAGTTGGTTTGGTAGGCTGGTGATTGAGTATCCAGGTAGGTGGCAGATAAGGGGTCCGTGTGGCGTGCTAGTTCGAATCCATATCCCAGGTGAGTGGAGGAAGAGGTGAGTAGAGTGCAGCGTGATGAGGAATATATCCAGGCAGGATTCCTAAACAGAGTACAGACGGGGTTACTGAGCAGGATATAAGGCAACCAAGCAAAAGTTAACAACTGGTACTAATTTCGGACTCAGATGGCTGGTACGCAGATTACACATACTATGTGACTTAACGATCCGGCGGGGACTGGATGTCAGGTCGTCTCTTAAATAGTGATGACCGTAGATCTGGAACAGGTGCGTAGATATCAGGAAGACATGACGGGCTCAGGAAGTATGTAGCCCCGCCCACTCATCTGTAACCAGGCAACTGACCCCGGTACAATGAGACGGACAATAACAAACAAGACAGACAAAAACAGACTCAGGGAATAGGGGTCGTGACAGAAAGGTAAGTAGGTGCAAGATTATGGAGGGCTTTGTAGGTGAGGAGGAGGGTCTTGAAATCAATTCGGTAAGATACAGGAAGCCAATGAAGACTAATGAGGATGGGTGTAATGTGTTCAGATTATTTTGTACCAGTGAGGATTCTGGCCGCAGAGTTCTGAACCAGTTGTAGTCTGTTGGTGAGTTTTTTAGGACTACCGGTGAGTAGAGTGTTGCAGTAGTCAAGCCGGGAAGTTACGAGAGCATTTATGAGTGTTTCAGTACTTGCATGTGACAGAGAGTCTGAGCCTGGAGATGTTGCGGAGGTGGCAAAATGAGGTCCGGGTAACTGTTTTTTTGTGTGGTTCAAATGAAAGGGAACTATCCAGAGTGACACTGAGGCTTTTTACTTGAGTTGACAGAGGGACTGGGAAACCGTTTATAGTGATGTTGATGTTGTGGTGTTTGGAGAGGATGGATTTGGAGCCAATGAGCATGACCTCTGTCTTATTACTGTTTAGTTTTAAGAAGTTTGTGCTTATCCAATTGTGAATGTCTTGGAGGCAGTTGGTGAGGCAGGTAGTAGTATGGGCAGCTGCAGGTTTGGTGGAGAAGTAGAGCTGGGTGTCATCAGCATAACAGTGAAATTGAATGTTGTGGTGTCGCATAATCTTACCCAGGTGTAGGAGGTATATGATGAAGAGGAGAGGGCCAAGCACGGACCCCTGGGGGACACCCATTGTGACAGTCGCACAACCTGATCTGTAATGTTTAAGTTGGACAAACTGTTGATGGTCAGTGAGGTAGGAAGAAAATCAGGAGAGTGCCATGCCTGTGATACCAATACCGGCCAGACGTTCTATGAGGAGTTGATGTGAGATGGTATCAAAAGCTGCGCTCAGGTCAAGTAAGATGGAGATGGATAAGAGACCTGAGTCAGCTGCATGTAGCAGGTCATTGATGATTTTGACCAATGCTGTTTCAGTGCTGTGTTTAGTGAGGAAACCAGACTGGATTTGTTCATATAGATTATTGCAGTCAAGATGTTGTTGAAGTTTATTAGCCACCAGCCATTCCAGTATTTTGGCAACAAATGGAAGGTTTGAGATGGGACGGAAGTTACTGAGGTCGTCAAGATCACCATTTGGCTTTTTCGGGTATGGGGGGTGATTGCAGCAATCTTGAGAGTGGATGGTACAATGCCAGTGGAGAGGGACGAGTTAACTATAGTAGTGATTAAGGGAGAGATGGAAGGCAGGCAGGCTTTGATTAGACTGGTGGGCATAGGGTCTAATTGGGAAGTGGATGTTTTGGATTTTTTGATAAGCTCTGTGATGATGTTCTCTGTAGTCTGAAATGTAAGAAGTGCAAGCCGATCCCTGTAGGGTGGTCGTGTAGGAAAGGTTATGGACTGGAGTACTGTGACTCAATATGTGCTGGTGAATGTCAAGAATTTTAGAGTTTAAAAAGTGCCAAAACTTGTTGCACAATTCAGGGGAGGGGTCTGAAGGGAAGTTGTCAGGAGGAAGAAGTAAACGGTTTACTGTGGAAAAGAGAAGCTTAGAGTTGTTTTAGCCAGAATTGATAATATCAGAAAAATACAATGTTCTAGCAATGGAAAGTGCATTTTTGTATTCCAAAAGGTGATCTTTGTAAGCTTGTGAGTGAGAGACTAGGCCTGTCCTTTAAAATTGACGTTTAAGACGTCTCCCACTAGTTTTTAACTGGCAAAGTTCCGGGGTGTACCAGGGAGCGGTGTGGGTAAAGGAGACGGAGTGTGTTTTTAACGGAGCAAGGGCGTCCAGGGAAGAGGAAAGGCAGTCATTGTAGTGAGTGGAAAGGTTAAAGGGGGACTGGGAGTCAGTGATAGGGTATGTGTTTATCAAGCCCATGAGATCAGTAGGTGAGATATTTTGTATATTTCTGAAGGAAATTACGCAAGGCTTATTTTGCTTAGAGACAGGGGCAGAGACACCAAATAAGACAGCTTTGTGATCAGAGATGGGGAGATCAGCCACAGTTACAATGCAGGGAACAATTCCAGAGGAACACACAAAATCTAAAGTGTGAACTTTGTTATGAGTGGGAAAGGAGACATTTTGAATGATGTCAAGGCCATCAAGTAGTGAGATAAAATCAGCAGCAAAACTACAGCTAGCAGTGGCATCAATATGTATATTAAAATCCCCAACAAGTAGTACATTGGGAGAAGAAGCAGATATTGAAATAATTAAAGAGGATTCAGATAAAAACAGCTCAGATGGCTTTGGTGGTCTATAAATTGTAATACTTGTCAATGGTTGAAATCCAGGGAGTTTTACAGCCAAACATTCAAAGGAAGAGTACTGTGGTATACAGAGAGGTTTAACTTTGATAGTGTCACGATGCAATACTGCAACCACACCCCCTCGGCCACTAGAGCGAGGTTGGCAGGTGTACGAATAACCAGCGGGGATTGCCTGATTTAGATGGAAAAAATAATTTGACTGTTGTCAGGTTTCTGTGAGGCACATTATGTCCAGGTTTTTATCGCTAATGAACTCATTAATCAGAATACCTTTATTAGTAAGAGATCTAACGTTAAAAAGTGCCGATTTAAAACAGTCACTAAAACCAGTGCACAGCATTGCCTTGGTAACTGGTTAACTGCGCCACCATTCTTGATAGGCACAGGAAACTGATGATTGGGGAAAACCCAGCAGCATTGCAGTTCTTGACACAAACCGGTGCGCCTGGCACCCTCTGAAAGGCACACATACACAATCCATGTCTCAATTGTCTCAAGGCTCAAAAATCTTTCTTTAACCTGTCTCCTCCCCTTCATCTACATTGATTGAAGTAGATTTAACAAGTGACATCAATTAGGAATCATAGCTTTCATCTGGATTCACCTGGTCAGTCTATTTCATGGAAAGAGCATTCTTTCATGGAAAGAGCATTCTTTCATGGAAAGAGTGTTCTAAATGTTTTGTACACTCAGTGTATTTCTATATTCAATGTCAAAACTGCAGCAGACAAAAATACACAAACTGTGAGAAACAAATAACAGAATACAATGACAGGAGCCATAAAAAGTACCATAAAACATATGCCATATACTTGTGAAATATGTATGTGAAAACAACATCCCATACATACTTGAGCAGTCAGCTGACTCTGATCCTTTTTCTCATCCCATAGTCCTGATCCGAAGAGTAACATAACATTCCTATCATACTTCTTAAGGATTAGAGAGCAGTGACCCTTAATCTTCAAACATACTGTATATGATCTTCAGGGCGGTCCGAGGGAGTTCTGTTATCACTACCACTGTCAAATGCATAGACAGCACAATGATTGCAAGGACTGGCCCTCCGTGATATCGAAATTGTAGTTACGTTGGAGGTGACTATAACTATTTGAATACAGATTACTATTTTTTTAAACTTTGAATACAGATCTGAGAAAGCAACTACTTAAAAACAAATATTTGAATACATATCTCAGAAAGTGACTGCTTAATAAAACTTTTTGAATACAGATCTGAGAAAGCAACTACACAGGAAGTGACTTTTCAGAAACTATTGTATTTGCTGCCTTTAACTAATGGCAGGGCTGTATGTGGAACTGCATGTTGCAGATAGAAATATAATGAATAGAGCACACGTCTTGTAATATGTCAATCTATCTGACAGTAGCTTTATCAGAGGAAGATGCGAAGCATGATAATCTTTGGTTATATTCTTTCATTTAAATCATCATCATAACAACTCCAACTTGAACTGCCATGCAGCCAGGACACTTCAATTGTAAATTACCTCAATAACAATATTGTTGCTTTGATCACATCAGAAGATATCCTCCTTGCAATCTACAAAATAAAACAGCCACAGGACAACTTTGTTTGCACGTCGTAAAGGACAATTCGCGGAAATTGAAGAGATATAGCTAGCTAACAACCTCATTTTGCACGTGTAAAAAAAAAACAGTTGACAGAGACTTGCTAGCTACGTTAGCTAGCTAGCTGGGATTTTCTACAAGGAATCTGCCTCCCAAAAAAAGCTTCTTCCAAGCGGGTGTGACACCTACTCCCATTGCCTGCTGCACTGCTGCTTGGATTCCACCTGGCGATCTGTTCACCGTCTGCCCTGGCCTGTCTCCCCCTGTCTGGTACAGGTACCCCCCGCCACACTCCCCCCTCTCTCTTGGGACTCTGACTCTCTATTGGTTACACAGACTCTTGGCCTCCCATCCTATTCTAACCACCTCTCGCGAGCTTTGTATTCATGTTACCTGATGAAATTACTGTACAATGTGATCTTGTTGCCATCTGATGCACATTCAAATCTCATAAAAAATCAACACTGCAGATCTCTCCCTGTCCTCTGCCGTGCCCTGATTGTATTACTGTTGATGATATCTGGTAATGTGCATGTACACCCTGGTCCATCTACTGTTGCTAGCCACAATTCTGACTTGTGCTCTGATATCTGCTTCACTGACTTCTGCTCTCGTAAAAGCCTAGGTTTTCTGCACGTTAACACTAGAAGCGTATTACCTAAAATGGATCAATTGAAAGTGTGGGTTCACAGCTCCAATTCAGATGTGTTGGTCATTACTGAGACGTGGTTAAGGAAGAGTGTTTTGAACACTGATGTTAACCTTTCTGGATATAACATTTTTTGGCAAGACAGATCTTCCAAAGCTGGTGGAGTGGCAATCTTTACCAAGGATCACATTCAGTGCTCGGTTGTCTCCACCAAGTCTGTCCCCAAACAATTTGATTTGCTGGTTTTAAGTATTAAACTTTCAAATAGCTCTTTGTTGACTGTTGCTGGGTGTTATGGTCCACCATCAGTACCAGCCTGTACCCTACCTGCCCTAAGCTTTCTCCTGGCCCCTTACACTGTCTGAATTTGTCCTGCTAGGTGACCTAAACTGGGACATGCTTAAACCCCCTGACCAAGTCCTAAAGCAATGAGACTCCCTAAATCTTTCTGAGATTATTACCAATCCCACAAGGTATGACTCCAAACACACAGAAAATGCTGGTCTCCTTGATGTTGTACTCACAAATAATCCTGATAGGTATCAGTCTGGTGTTTTCTGTAGTGATCTTAGCGATCACTGTTTTACAGCCTGTGTTCGTAATGTCTGCTCATTGAAACGACCTGTCCTGATTTGTCATAGACGCTTGCTAAAAAACTTTAATGAGCAAGCCTTCCTTCATGACCTGGCCTCTGTATTTTAATTTTAAATTGAAGCTTTATTTAACTATGCAAGTCAGTTAAGAGCAAATTCTTATTTACAATGATGACCTACCCCAGACAATGTCCCTATGGGACTCCCAATCACGGCTGGATTGTGATACAGCCTGGAATTGAACCAGGGTCTGTAGTGACACCTCTAGCACTGAGATGCAGTGCCTTAGACCACTGCGCCACATGGGAGAATCAGCTTGATCCCCTCTGTCGAAAAGACGCTTGGACCTTCTTTTTTTTTTTTCAGTGGTATTGTTAACAAACACGCACCCATGAAGAAAATGAGAATTAAAAACAAGTTCTGCCCCTGGTTCGACCGTGATCTGGCAAATGAGAAATAAGTGCACTCAGACTATGTGGAAGGGCAAGGTTAGTTACTTTAAGGAGCAGTTCTCTCTCTGTGGGTCTAACCCCAAGAAGTTCTGGAAAACGTTTAAAGACCTGGTGAATAAACCCTCCTCCTCCCAGCTTCCCATCTCCCTTAATGTTGATGATATGTTTTTTACTGACAGGGAGCACACGGCTAATCACCACTTCATTAAGTCAGGATTCCTATTTGACTCAGCCATGCCTCATTGCCCATCCAACATTTCCTCATCTCCCACCCCTTCTAATGCAACTAGCACCGATGCTCCTCCCTCTTTTCCCCCTGCCCTGCTCCAAAGTTTCTCCCTTGCAGGCAGTCACTGTCTGAGGTGCTAAAGGAGATCCTTAAACTTTACCCCCAATAAACATCTGGGTTGGATGGTTTAGATCCTTTCTTTCTGACCTTTTTAACCTGTCTCTTCTCTCTGGGGAGGTTCCCATTGCTTGGAAGGTAGATAGATAGGTAGATAGATAGGTACTTTATTGATCCCCGGGGGAAATTTCTTGCTGGGGAGGTTCCCATTGCTTGGAAGGCAGCCACAGTGCGTCCTTATAGGCCAATTTCTACCCTGTTAATCAAAAGTGTTGGAAGATCTTGTCAATAATCAGCTGACTGGCTTTCTTGATGTCTAGTATTCTCTCATGTATGCAATCTGGTTTCTGCTCAGGTTATGGATGTGTCACTGTAAGCTTAAAGGTTCTAAATTATGTCACCATAGCCCTTGATTCGAAGCAATGTTGTGCTGCTATTTTTATTGACTTGGCCAAATCTTTTGATACGGTAGACCATTCCATCTTTTGTGCCGGCTAAGGAGTATTGGTGTCTCTGAGGGGTCTTTGGCCTGGTTTGCTAACTACCTCTCTCAAAGAGTGCAGTGTATAAAGTCAGAACATCTGCTGTCTCAGCCACTGCCTGTCACCAAGGGACTACCCCAAGGCTTGATCTTAGGCCCCACTCAATTTACATCAACAAAATAGCTCAGTAGGAAGCTCTCTCATCCATTTATGTGCAGATGATACAGCCTTATACTCAGCTGGCCCCTCCCCGGAGTTTGTGTTAAACGCTCTACAACAAAGTTTTCTCAGTGTCCAACAAGCTTTCTCTGCCCTTAACCTTGTTCTGAACACCTCCAAAAACAAAGGTAATGTTGTTTGGTAAGAAGAATGCCCCTCTCCCCACCGGTGTGATTACTACCTCTGAGGGATTTAAGCTTGAGGTAGCCTCATACAAGTACTTGGGAGTATGGCTAGACGGTACACTGTCGTTCTTTCAGCATATATCATAGCTGCAGGCTAGGGTTAAATCTAGACTTTCCTCTATTGTAATCACTCCTCTTTCACCCCAGCTGCCAAACTAATCTTGATTCAGATGATCATCCTACCCATGCTAAATTACGGAGATGTAATTTATAGATCGGCAGGTAAGGGTGTTCTTGAGCGGCTAGATGTTCTTTACCATTCAAACATCAGATTTGCCCCCAATGCTCTATATAGGACACATCACTGCACTCTATACTGCTCTGTAATCTGGTTATCTCTGTATACCCGTCACAAGACCCACTGTTTGATGCTTATTTATAAAACCCTCTTAGGCCTCACTCCCCCCTATCTGAGATAACTACTGCAGCCCTCATCCTGCACATACAACACCCGTTCTGCCAGTCACATACTGTTAAAGGTCCCCAAAGCACACACGTCCCTGGGTCGCTCCTCTTTTCAGTTTGCTGCAGCTAGCGACTGGAACGAGCGCCAAAAGGCCTTTTGCCTTTTGGTAGGCCGTCATTGTCAAAAATTTGTTCTTAACTGACTTGTCTAGTTAAATAAAGGTTAAATAAAATAAATAAATAAATAATTATCATATTTGATCTACACAATACATTTCTATCTGAACATTATGTAAATATCCATTCTCCTGAACAGACCCCAAACCAATCAACCAATGATATTGTGTACAGATACACTCCCGTTCAAAAGTTTGGGGTCACTTAGAAATGTCCTTGTTTTCCAAATTTTTTGCCCATTAAAATAACATCACTGATCAGAAATACAGTATAGACATTGTTAATGTTGTAAATGACTATTGTAGCTGGAAACGGCTGATTTTTTATGGAATATCTACATAGGTGTACAGAGCCCCATTATCAGTACTCCCTGTATATAGCTCCTCAGTGATCTGGTACTGGTACTCCCTGTACATAGCTCCACATTCATCTGGTACTGGTACTCCCTGTATATAGCTCCTCAGTGATCTGGTACTGGTACTCCCTGTACATAGCTCCACATTCATCTGGTACTGGTACTCCCTATAATTAGCTCCACAGTGATCTGGTACTGGTACTTCTGTAAAAGTCATTTAAAAATGTGCACAAATGATTTAACAAAAGTAAAAAAAAAGTAAGACATTGGAAACATGTTAAAAAGTCACTTTGTTAAAAAAGCTGTCTTCGGTCCTTTGTACAGGAATGGGGTGAATCCTTATCAAAAAAGCCTTCTCCTGCTCTTCCGAGTTAACTCCGTACCCATCCATCAGGGCCCAGAGGAGACTCTGGATGTTCGGCGCCCCTGATCGTCTACTACACCGCCGGCGCCCCCCGGGAGAAGCGGGTGAGGGCGGGAACTGCAGCAACACTATAAGCTGGCAGCTGGAGTGCCACCGGCGGTATAGTAACCGATTAGGGGCACCGGAGGGCAGCAGCCAATTGTCAAAATGCCGCCCAAAATTCAATACAAAATACAACAATTTTCTGCCCAGGTCTGCTGCCAACACTTATATTTAATTTTGGATAAATTATACTGCCTTTTGTAAGTTGAAGAAATATTGTCTTGTGCCTTGAAATTCCGTTACAAAAAACCCACATATTTTAAAGCTATTTTCAAATTTCTCTGATATCAATTTTGTTAATAGAATTTCAGAATAATCAGCAATGGAATTGCTGCAATTGAATTAGCTCCACTTGGAAATAATATCAGTAGTAGTCACAAACCACAGTTTGGTTCACAAGTTTACAGCACAGTAGAGTACAGTGCAGTAAAGCAAAGTAAAGTGTAGTACAGTACAGTACTGTACAGTAGAGTAGAGTTCAGTAAAGTACACAGTAGAACACACTAGAGTTGAGTTCACTATATACTGTACTGTACTATAATCTACTTTACTGTACTTTACTGTACTGTACTGAACTCTACTTGACTGAACTCTACTGTACTGTCTGAACTATGCTCTACTTTACTGTACTCTACTGTATTCTACAGTACTCTACTGAGCTCTACTGTGATGTCCAAACTTGTGAGACATAGATGTCTATGATTGGTTCAGATTTGGTCCGGTCCAGACCAACCAAATTTGGTCTTGTTTGGGGGCTTTATTTTATTTTATTTATTTATTTAACCTTTATTTAACTAGGCAAGTCAGTTAAGAACAAATTCTTATTTACAATGACGGCCTACACCGGCCAAACTCGGACAACGCTGGGCCAATTGTGCGCCGCCCTATCGGGGCAGAGCCATTAAAATAATAGCCAGTGTGTAGAATAATACCCAAATATGCAAAGGAGGATATTGCATGTTCTAACTTTTTGTACTTATTTAGGATACATCAACATCTTGCACTACTCATCTCATATGTTTAAACTGTGCGCTATACTATTCTTAGGTATCTTAGTCACTTAATTGTGTTTACATAGTGCTTCACCAATCTCTTTTGTGTATACAGCATACTATAAAGCTTACTATGCCACTGTATCTTAGTCAAATGCCGCCCTGACATATATGTATATATTCTCAATCCATTCCTTACTTAGATGTATGTGTATTTGGGGATATGTTATGAAACTGTTAGATATTACTTGTTAGATATTGCTGCAGTAGAAGCACAAGCATTTCACTACACCCGCAATAACATCTGCTAACCACGTGTACGTGACCAATAAAATATGATTTGATGAAGAGAATGATATCCATAATTATGCATTTCTGTGTAATACAGATCAGGGACCCATGATTCCCTTACCGGGTGTAAATCCACTTCACTTACTGTAGTTCAATAACCAAAAGCGATTTTTTCAGTCAATGTGTAATTTCATAGCTGACACTCCATTATTTCTGCAGACATAATTGAATCTTAATTCAGAGCAGATATTTAACCGTTTTTGGAAAACATGGACACATAAAAAACTGAGGGAGATTTTACAGAGATTCTGTTACCAAACTTTGCATCTGCACAGTTCCTCCAGTAAATGTGTTTTTGTCAAATGTTCAGTGTGAAATGTTAAAAGTAGTTATTGTGCATAGAGTTGTATGGTTTGTTAAACTTTGAAACCAATGGTCTTCGTTTGAAAAACCTGAGTCTCAGCGCAATTCTGTTACTGTGGAATTGCCCTTATAATTTATAGTCTTCAAGAATCATTGGGCATTTATCATTAATAAGTCAAAAAATGGATGCAGTAACTAAGGATCCTAGCTTTAAAGAAGTTCAAAGACAATCATTCTCCAGCATTCTCTTGAGTTAGGCTAATGTGTGGAAATGTGTGTTTAAAAAAAAAAAAAGAATTGTATTATTTTTTTACTCTGAGAGTACAGTCTGTCTCCGTCTCAAATGGCACCATATTCCCTATTTTTGACCAGAGGCCTTGTAAAACGTTGGGACGCACACTCTGTTGTTGTTTGTCATAATGACGTGTCATAACCATCCAAGTGAAAACAGATGAAAATATAGATGTTTGGTTTATCCCACAAACACATTATGTAGCAGGCCAAACCACTCTGTCTCCAGAGATACAGGGTCTGTCCCCAACTTCACCGATTATGTAGTAATCACTGTCCTAAAGAAAGAGGACTATTCATAGCAATACAACCATTAACAAAATCTATGGATGAATCTCAATTGTATCTCTTTGATTCCTTGTGTCCTATCTCCTCACCTTCTTCTCAAAGTACATTGGAGAAGATATGAGGTTCCTTACCATATGAGCTCAATTACATCCTGTTTCCTGTTTCCCGAAGATGACAGTGCGGGGTGGGTGGCCGTCCTCTGCCCTGTGTGCGTGGGTGGCACTGCTCCTGTTGATGGTCTCAGGTGAACCCTGCCGGACCAACTATGACCAGGAACAAGACCAGAACAGAGACAGGGACAGAGAGAGAAAAGACCTCAGGACAGACCAGAGGACAGACCTGAGAACAGACCCTAGGACAGACTCCAGGGTCCATCACAGAGATTCCAGGTACTACTGCATACTACCCCTACATACTACCACTCTATATAGTGCACTTTTATTGACCAGGGTCCCTATATATTGCACAAAATAGGGAATAGGTTGCCATTTGGGATGTATCAATTGACATTGTTTTCTATGGCCCCTGGTAGTGAGGTGAGGGGTAAAGACTGTCGGCGGTGTTGTGACCCTGGAGAGCAGCCCCCTCCTCAATATTCCAACCCCCACTACCCACAACAGTACCCACAGTACCAGCCGGTTCCACAAATCAACATCACCATCCTCAAAGGTAGGTGGGTCACCTGCACTAATACTGACTACCACATTAAGTTAAGTTCCAGTTAAGTAACTTGAACTTATGTACTTAAACTTAACCTTGTTCCCAGGCTCAATTTATAGAGAGAGCCAGTTGGTGGACTCAATTAACTTGATCTTAACTTCAACCTTTTGGAGCACCTGAATCACTAGGGGACAGCACTTTCCATTTAAAAGAACATCAAATGAGTGGTCCAGTGTAGCAGAAAGCAGATTTGTTAATTTGCCTTAAAGGGCCAAATAGCAAATGGGTCTGAAGTTAGCAACTGAAGCTCGCAACTAGCAACTGCACACAAGGCTTTCGAGAGTCAGTGAGCCTCTCATACCTTTCTAACCAGAATAACGTCTCTGCCAAGATCAGTTCAGGGTCAGGCTAAACCACACAGGCATGTAGGGTCTGTGGCAAGCAGGGTGAGCTTGGTGACTCTCCACAAAGATGAGAGGGGACAAAAGCTTTGGGTTTGTGGGTTAGTAAATTGTTCCCCAGGGTTAGGAAATGTATTGGGTTAGGACTCAATGGTGGGTTGTGAAACGCTTCTACTGGGTCTCAGCTTTAAGACTGAACTGTGGCTACGTTCCAAATGGCACCCTATTCCATACATAGTGCCCATGGGCCCTGGTCAAAAGAAGTGCACTATACAAGGAATAGGATGCCATTTGGGACTCAGGCGGTGTCTTGGGGGATAATGATGAGGCGATTAAAGGCTTTGGGGGAAAACATGTTTGGGAACTTGTGGGTTAAGAGAGGGGACAACAGCTGTGGGTATTTGTATCTGCCACGTTGTATATCTTGGATGCTGAGAATGTGAAAACAGATGTGGTACTGGTGAATGATCGCTAGCTATGCAAAGCAGTGGGCAAATCTGTGTCAGACACAAACACAATCATTTATCTGTAGTCTTAAAATAAACCATGAACTTTGACCTGACGTATTCTCTTCTTATAGCCTTAGACGTGCAGGGGAAATGTGCTGTAGTTTTTCTAACATTTCAACTTCTTCCTCCTCCAGGTGAGAAGGGGGACAGCGGCCAGCGAGGACCCCATGGTAAATCCGGCAAGTCTGGCCAGTCCGGCCCCCGAGGGCTCAACGGCATCAAGGGCACCAAAGGGAGCATAGGGACCTCGGGCGAACCCTGCAAGGCCCAGTACGCTGCCTTCTCCGTGGGCCGCAAGAAGGCCATCCACTCCAACGACTACTACCAGACCTTAGTGTTCGACACTGAGCTAGTCAACCTCTACGGCCACTTCAACATGTTCACCGGCAAGTTCTACTGCTACGTGCCAGGGATCTACTACTTCAGCCTAAACGTGCACACGTGGAACCAGAAGGAGACGTATGTGCATGTGATGCATAACGAGAGGGAGGTGGTGATCCTGTACGCTCAGCCCAGTGACCGGAGCATCATGCAGAGCCAGAGCCTGATGCTAGAGCTGGAGAGAGAGGACCAGGTGTGGGTCAGGCTGTTCAAAGGGGAGAGAGAGAACGCCCTCTTCAGCGATGACTTTGATACCTACATCACTTTCAATGGACACCTCATTAAGCCAAAGAGTGAGTGGTAGGGGGACGGTTGGGTCTATGTCTCAAGAGGCACCCTTTTCACTATATATTCCACTACTTTTGAGCAGAGCCATATGGGCCCTGGTCAAAAGTAGTGTACTACATAGGGGAATAGGGTGCTATTTGGGCTTGTGTGATATTATGGACATGTGTGAAACAAAACGGAATGAGACTGATTGGTTCACAGTTTATAGAATAATATGTCCTGCATTTTCTTATTGTGTCTTTTAATAAATGTATTTTATACAACATAATCCAGATAGCAAAATATATATTATCTTACTTTGAGAAGTAAACCAAGCTAAGTCAAAAACCTGTTGCACACACAGTCCGATAAAGATTGAGATCTTTTGGATCTTTTGGACAGAATTAATTCAAGATTGTCACTGTTGTGTTGTTGATTTATTTTAAAGTGCCTTGAGGGTGTGAAGAAGTATCCTGCATCTGCAGCCATCACATTGCTGTACTGATGTCCCTTTTGGCCAGTAAACCTTAAAAAGTACTCCATGTCCCCCAGCAACACTAAGTGTGCGTCCCAAATGGCACCCTATTCCCTATATAATGCACTACTTTTGACCAGAATCCCATGGAGCCTGGTCAAAATTAATGCACTAAATATGGAACAGGGTGCCATTAGGAATCAATCAAATCCAATCAAATTGTATTGGTCACATACACGTGTTTAGCAGATGTTATTGCAGGTGTAGAGGATGGAAACCCTTTCATTAATTATGTATTTTTTCTGTATTTTGTGTGAAAGTATTATAATTCTTACCAACTTTGCACTCAGATAAACCAAGAGCACTCCTCATAGCTTTCAAATGTATATGTAGAGATATATCATATTTTTGAGTTAGACAAAGATTGCTCTTAAATTACACTATAAACATATCCTAAATAGGCAGTGATAGGGCCTATCCAGGAAAAACTTCCAAAAAGGACTAATTCACAGTGAACAGGAGTTGGAGCACTTTATATCTCATTATTCAGGCTTTATTCCCTGATCGGATAGATATACAGCCTAGACAGGTATACTTCATATATCATAAAGCAAGTCATATATAACCTGGACTAGATAAAGCAACAGGTGCTAGAAGTGAATGAGACAAAGCATGGCATAGCTGTACATTCATTCACATAGCTGTATTCTGGTTGTTCAGTGACTGTGGACATTCAAAACCTGTAAGCAAACCTCTTCCCATTCAGATAGAAAAGGTCACTCCATTCTGCAGTGTTGTCTGTCTGACATTTGTAGACTGTAGAGTTATTGTACTAAGGTGGGGGTTCCGCTTTGAATACCCAGCGCCAATATTGACAATATTGCTCCACTGTGGATGTAACCCAGCCTCCAAAATACAACAATAGACTCAGCTTTACTGAAGGTACAATATCAGTTCAGCAATAATGGAAATGATAATCGCATAGGGCAAAGAAATGTACTGTACATATACAATAATAATACTACATGGTGCTTTAACTGTTCAATGGTGCTGTTTAGATATGATGAGCAACAATCAATATATATATATATATTTGATTATGTTGTGCAAAGATTTAGATATACTATGTTTATTTTATTTTTTTATATATTGTAATGTCAAGTGTAACGTGTTAGACGTCAGGGGTGAAAAAAATATCTACCAAAATAACAAATTCTAGTTCGACACATAAAATTGAATATGTCCAGGGTGGTTTCAGAAATATTATGCTTATACGAGTTGACGACAGCCAATCAGATAAAAGCGTTCACTTTAGCCTCCAATGCCAGGGCCCCATCCCAAACCAAAACTCCCACATCCTATCACTGGGTCCTATTTGGGCCCCATTAAGTCCCCCCCCCCCCCCCCCCTATACCTTGGTCATAGTTTGGCCTTGTTCGAAACTCTCACACCCTATGTCCTAGTTGGGGCCTCGTTTAAGGGCCTCGTTTAAAACCAAAACCATCACACCCAATCCTTGGGCCCTAGTTTGGTCCTGTTCCAAACCAAACCCTCACACCCTACTCCTGGGTCATAGTTCGGCCTAGTTCTAAAACCAAACCCTCACACCCAATCAACGGGTCCTAGTTGGGCCCTGTTCCAAACCAAACAGTCTGGGTCCTAGTTAACTTATTTTTCCTGGTCAGCCAACAGGGTCCAAACAAAATCATCCAACCCTTTTTGATTAGCGAAAGATGAATAAACGATCTAGTGAGAAAGGCCAGATATAGAATTTGGTTTGGAATTAGACACCAGGAAATATTTAGCCAAGACCAGAAATGCCAGAAATGCCAGGAAATGTTTTAGTGCCTGCAGACGTACATGCTTTATGTAATAGACTGTTTGACTAATGCTGTTCAGCCACTATGTATTGTTTAGAAGTAGTTTTGATATGATCAAGTTGAGTATGTCTATGGACCATATTCATTAAAAAGACAAATAAAGAATGCTCTGTTGTTTGTTTGAGTGATAGGGTGCATGAGATATATGGTGGTCTTGCATTCTTGTTTAGCTGTATTTGTGTGTGTCTGTCTTGTATGGGGTGTGTATCTAGTTCTCCTGGCTATTTGATGGTGTGTACCTACCAAACATTCTCAGTGGACACAGTGGAATGTGCTTGGGAGAACAAAGCACCCTAACCCAAACCCAAACCTAGACCCAACCTAGAGACAGCAAATATTATGCCTCTGTCTTTCTTTCTTACTTACCGTAGTTACTCTTCCTCTCTCCCTCTCCCTCTCTTTTATTTAACCTTTATTTATCCTGTATCACATCCGGCCGTGATTGGGAGTCCCATAGGGCGACGCACAATTGGCCCAGCGTCGTCTGGATTTGGCCGGGGTAGGCCATCATTGTAAATAAGAATTTGTTCTTAACTGACTTGCCTAGTTAAATAAAAGGTTAAATATTATGATATATTTTTTTTTAACTAGACATGACAAATTCTTATTTACAATGACGGCCTCCCCCGGCCAAACCCTCCCCTAACCAGGACAATGCTGGGCGCCTCGCTATGGGACTCCCGATCACGGCCGGTTGTGATACAGCCCGGGGTTGAACTGGGTCTGTAGTGACGCCTTAGACCACTGCACCACTCGGTCCCCCTCTCTTTCTTTCATTGTCTATTCCTACATGCACACACTCACACGCACAGAAATAAGAGCAATTATGTAAGTTCAGAACTTTATTGGGACAGTAAAACCATTGAATCACTTCTAAAGGCTCCTGGTTTTGCAGAGGTTGTCTGCTGCCCTCTAGTTGCTTGGATTGGTAAAGCATATCTGAGTTTGATACAGACCAATTCTCTGTCCTGGCTCAATCCCAGCACGCACGCACGCACGCACGCACGCACGCACGCACGCACACGCACACACACACACACACACACTGTCAGCACTACACTAACCCCCCCCGCCCCACACACACACACACATACCCGTACACTTTCACCTCAGTATCTCTGGCCTCCTGCCATTTAGCCAACAGCAAGAATGAGCTGCAAAAAACAAGCATAAAAAAACGTAAGAAAAAGTACCAACCAGTAGTCTTTATTTTTTCCACTCCTTGTCTCACTCTCTCTCTCTTCTCCTCTCTCGTTCTCTCTTCCCTTGATAAGATAAGTGATTTAAAAAGCTTTTACCCGCGGGGGTAGAGTGAACAGAGTATAAATAAGCTATGAGAATAGATTAGCGTGTAGGGGTAATCAGCACATACCGGAGCCAGGGAATCTCCCAAGCGCAGCATACATGTATAGAGAAAGATGGCAGCTAAAATGGCTGACACCAGACTCAGCAGTTATTGACCACATCACTCACACAGGGAGATATCACTGTCTGTACAGGGTGGTTAGCCGTGGAGGTTACGTTTTGTACTTACTACCAGTAGATCTGAAGAGCTGTTAGCTTTAACTCTCTGAATTTACTGTAACCTTTATCTATTGGAGTAAAATAGTCCTGTGTTTACTTACAGGTGAAGTGCTGAAGTTGTGGTTGGAAGATTCTCTGACAATGCAGAGAAGTGAAGAGTATAAGAAACGTTTTCCCCTCTGAGTGTTTTAACAAGCTTCAAATGCTAGGGTTAGTGTTCAACCAAAACCCAAGCCTAAACCACAACCCTAACCTTAGCTTCATGTCCACATCCCGGTTCAAACCTAACCCTCAACCCTTACCCTTACCCATACCCTAATGCTAATCCTCTCCTCTCCTCTCAAGCTATCATTTTGAGAAATCCTTTGACTTTGAAATAATCATAAGCACAATCCCACTTAAGGCGGTATACCGTATTTTACTATATACCGGTATTGATGCACGGACCAGTTTGGGTTTTTACTCTACCTCAAATAAAATAAAATAAAATGAATTTGTTCTTAACTGACTTGCCTAGTTAAATAAAGGTTAAATAAAATGCTTGTATTTCTAGCTCCGACAGTGCAGTAATATCTAACAAGTAATATCTAACAATTTCACAACATATACCAAATACACACAAATCTAAGTAAAGGAATGGCATTAAGAATATATAAATATACGGACAAGCAATGTCAGAGCGGCACGGACTAAGATACAGTCAATAGTTTAGTACAATACAGTACATACATATGAGATAAGTAATACAGGATATGTAAACATTATTAAAGTGAATATAATTAATGTGACTAGTGTTCCATTTATTAAAGTGGCCAGTGATTTCTAGTCTGTGTATAGGCAGCAGCTTCTAATGTGTTAGTGATGGCTATTTAGCAGTCTGATGGCCTTGAGATAGAAGCTGTTTTTCAGTCTCTCGGTCCCTGCTTTGATGCACCTGTACTGACCTCGCCTTCTGGATGTTAGCGGGGTGAACAGGAAGTGGCTCAGGTGGTTGATTATCTTTTTGGCCTTCCTGTGACATTGGGTGCTGTAGGTGTCCAGGGGGGCGGGAAGTTTGCCCCCAGAAATGCATTTGGCAGACCGCATAACCCTCTGGAGAGCTCTGCGGTTGCGGACGGTGCAGTTGCCGTACCAGGCAGTGATACAGCCCAACAGGATGCTCTCAATTGTGCATATGTAAAAGTTGGTAAGGGTTTTGGGTGCTAAGCCAAATTTCTTCAGCCTCCTGAGGTTGGAAATTAGCTGTTGAGCCTTCTTCACCACACTGTCTGTGTGGGTGGTCCATTTCAGCTTGTCAGTGATGTGTTCGCCAAGGAACTTGAAGCTTTCCACCTTCTCCACTGCGGCCCCATCGATGTAGATAGGGGGTGCAACCCATGCTGTTTCCTGACATCCATGATCATCTCCTTTGTTTTGTTGACATTGAGGGAGAAGTTATTTTCCTGCCACCACACTCCCAGAGCCCTCACCTCCTCCCTGTAGGCTGTCTCGTCATCGTTGGTAATCAAGCCTACTGTACTACTGTCGTCTGCAAACTTGATGATTGAGTTGGAGACATTTTATTTTATTTATTTTTTATTTCCCCTTTATTTAACCAGGTAGGCCAGTTGAGTTACAAATGGGATAAACAAACGTACAGTCAATAACACAATATAAAATCTATATACAGTGTGTGCAAATGTAGTAAGATTAGGAAGGTAAGGCAATAAATAGGGATGCAGAGCTGTTGGCCGGGGTAGGGGTAGCCAGGTGGAAAGCATGGCTAGCCGTATCAAAATGCTTATTGAAATTCTCGATTATCGTAGATTTATCAGTGGTGACAGTGTTTCCTAGCCTCAGTGCAGTGGGAAGCTGGGAGGAGGTGCTCTTATTTTCCATGGACTTTACATTGTCACAAAACTTTTTGGAATTAGTACTACAGGATGCAAATTTCTGTTTGAAAAAGCTAGCCTTTGCTTTCCTAACTGACTGTGTATATTGGTTCCTGTCTTCCCTGAAAAGTTGCATATCGCGGGGGCTATCCGATGCTAATGCAGTATGCCACAGGATGTTTTTGTGCTGGTCAAGGGCAGTCAAGTCTGGAGTGAACCAAGGGCTATATCTGTTCTTAGTTCTACATTTTTTGAATGGGGCAAGCTTATTTAAGATGGTGAGGAAAGCACTTTTAAAGAACAACCAGGCATCATCTAATGACAGGATGAGGTCAATATCCTTCCAGGATACCTGGGCCAGGTCGATTAGAAAGGCCTGCTCGCTGAAGTGTTTTAGGGAGTGTTTGACAGTGATGAGGGGTGGTCATTTGACCGCGGAACCATTACGGACGCAGGCAATGAGGCAGTGATCGCTGAGATCCTGGTTGAAGACAGCAGAGCTGTATTTGGAGGGCAAGTTAGTCAGGATGATATCTATGAGGGTGCCCATGTTTACGGATTTAGGGTTGTACCTGGTAGGTTGATAATTTGTGTGAGATTGAGGGCATCTAGCTTAGATTGTAGGACGGCCGGGGTGTTAGGCATATCCCAGTTTAGGTCACCTAACAGTACGAACTCTGAAGATAGATGGGGGGCAATCAATTCACATATGGTGTACAGGGCACAGCTGGGGGCAAAGGGGGGTCTGTAACAAAAGGCAACAGTGAGAGACTTATTTCTGGAAAGGTGGATTTTTTCAAAGTAGAAGCTCAAACTGTTTGGGCACAGACCTGGATAGTATGACAGAATTCTGCAGGCTATCTCTGCAGTAAATTGCAACTCCGCCTCCTTTGGCAGTTCTATCTTGATGGAAAATGTTGTAGTTGGGGATGGAAATGTCAGAATTTTTGGTGGCCTTCCTAAACCAGGATTCAGACACGGCTAGGACATCAGGGTTTGCGGAGTATGCTAAAGCAGTGAATAAATCAAACTTAGGGAGGAGGCTTCTGATGTTAACATGCATGGTGCCTCTACATCACCAAGGAACAGAGGAGGAGTAGGAAAAGGGTACGGCTAAAGGCTTGAAGAAGTGTTCGTCTAGTGGGTTGGGGACAGAGAATAAAAGGAGCAGATTTCTGGGCGTGGTAGAATAGTTTTAGGGCATAATGTACAGACAAGGATATGGTAGGATGTGAGTTCAGTGGAGGTAAACCTAGACGTTGGGTAACGATGAAAGAGGTTGCATCTCTGGAAGCACCAGTTAGGCCAGGTGAGGTCTCCGTGTGTGTGGGGGGGTGGGACAAAGGAGCTATCTGAGGCATGTTGAGCGGGACTTGGGGCTTTACAGTGAAATAGAACAATAAGAACTAACCTAAACAGCAACAGACAAGGCATATTGACATGATAGAGAGGCATAAAGCAATCAAAGGTGTTAATCAAGAGAGCTAAGACAACAACGGATAATGGCGATGAATGGGCAGAGAGGGTCAGTTAGGGAGAATGTTGTGCTACACACATTGGTGGCCACTACTGCACTAGGCGAGCGGGAGGCACGGCGTTCAGAATGCTAGCGGGCCGGGGCTAGCAGATGGATCTTCGGCGACATCGCAACAGAAAAGCCTGTTGAAACCATGTCGGACGATTACATCAGCAGACCAGTCGTGATGGATCGTCGGGGCTCCGTGACGACAATAGAAGGTCCAGGCCGGTTAACAAATAGCTACTGTAGACCAGGAATTAGCTAGTACACGTCGGCTAGCCAGGAGATGGGCCTAGCTCGAGGCTAGCTCAAGGCTAACTGGTGCATGCTTCGGGACAGCTGCCACTCGGTTGCAGCTAGCTAGCTGCGATGATCCGGTGTAATGGTCCAATGATTTCGGCTGAAATCCGGTGATGTGGTAGAGAAAGCAATCCGATACGCACTGGGTTGGAAGCACGCTGTGCAGACTGGCTAGTAGTTAGTTAGCAGGCTAGCTTCTGTTGGAGGTCCAGTTATATGGGATAAAGAAATAAAGAAATAGTAGATCCGTTCCACATTGGGTGACGCGGGTTGCAGGAAAGGATATGGGGAAAAAAACATGTCTGCACTGTTACGTCATCGCGGCCACGCAGCCATGGGTGAACAGGGAGTACAGGAGGGGGCTGAGCACGCACCCTTGTGGGGCCCCTGTGTTGAGGATCAGCGAGGAGGAGATGATGTTTCCTACCTTCACCACCTGGGGACAGCCCATCAGGAAGTCCAGGACCCAGTTGCACTCGGCGGGGTTCAGACCCAGGGCCTCAAGCTTAATGATGAGGTTGGAGGGTACTATGGTGTTGAATGCTGAGCTATAGTGAATAAACAACATTCTTACATAGGTGTTCTTCTTGTCCAGATCGGATAGGGCAGTGTGCAGAGTGATGGCGATTGCATCGTCTGTGGATCTATTGCGCCAGTAAGCAAATTGAAGTGGGTCTAGGGTGGCAGGTAAGGTAGAGGTGATGTGATGCCTGACTAGTCTCTCAAAGCACTTCATGATGACAGAGGTGAGTGCTACGGGGCGATAGTCATTTAGTTTAGTTACCTTTGCCTTCTTGGATACAGGAACAATGGTGGCTGTCTTGAAGCATGTGGGGACAGCAGACTGGAATAGGGAGAGATTGAAATGGTTAATAAACAACTATAAGGGGGGTCCTATAAAATGTGAGAAACATTTTTTCTCCCAAATTACGTTTTATATTTTCCCAAATTATGTTTTCTAACTCTAAATTTCTGTTTTTCACTCTCAAAATTACAATTGTTCATAGAGAAACAGCTAAATTGGATGTTCTGAGTTTATGTCAACGCTTAAATCACATCAGAAGACAATAATGTTTGGAGGGTCTAGAAGAAAAATAACGAATTTGCATTTTCTTTGTAATTACTCTTTAATCTAGTGAGTGAGGAATGTGCCATCTAATATGCCGGTCCAATGATGGTTCTGTTCTACTGTTGCTCATTTCATGGTAAAGTTTGCAAATAACAATGAAAATATTATGAACCAAAATATAAAAACAACATGGAACAATTTCAAAGAGTTACAGTTCATATAAGGAAATCAGTCAATTGAAATAATTCATTAGGCAGTAATCTATGGATTTCACATGACTAGGAATACAGATATGCATCTGTTGATCGCAGATACTTTTAAAAAGTTAGGGGCGTGGATCAGAAAACCAGTCAGTATCTTGTGTGACCACCATTTGCCTCATGCAGTGCGACACATCTCCTTCGCATAGAGTTGCTGGATATTGGCGTAAACTGGAACACGCTGTCGTACACGTCGATCCAGAGCATCCCAATCATGCTCAATGGGTGACATGTCTGGTGAGTATGCAGGCCATGGAAGAACTGAAATATTTTCAGCTTCCAGGAATTGTGTACAGATCCTTGCAACATGGGGCCGTGCATTATCATGCTGAAACATGAGGTGATGGCGGCAGATGAATGCCACGACAATGGGCCTCAGGATCTAGTCATGGTATCTCTGTGCATTCAAATTGCCATCGATAAAATGCAATTATGTTTGTTGTCCGTAACTTATGCCTGCCCATACATTAACCTCACCGCCACCATTGGGCAGTATTTTCACAACGTTGACATCAGCAAACTGCTCGACCAGATAACGCCATACACGTGGTCTGTGGTTGTGAGGCCGGTTGGACTCTCTGCCAAATTCTCTAAAACGACGTTGCAGGCGGCTTATGGTAGAGAAATTAACATTCAATTCTCTGGCAACAGCTCTGGTGGGCATTCCTTCAGTCAGCATGCCAATTGCACACTCCCTCAAAAGTTGAGACATCTGTGGCATTGTGTTGTGTGACAAAACTGCACATTTTAGAGTGACCTTTTATTGTCTCCAGCACAAGGTGCACCTGTGTAATGATCATGCTGTTTAATCAGCTTCTTGATATGCCACACCTGTCAGGTGGATGGATTATCTGGGCAAATGAGAAATGCTCACTGAAAAGAATGTTAACAAATTTGTGCACAAAATTTGCAAGAAATAACCTTTTGTGGGTAAGGAACATTTCTGGGATATTTTATTTGGGCTCATGAAACATGGGATCAACACATTACATGTGTATTTATATTTTTGTTCAGTGTAGATAAAAATTATATACTTACTCATGACATACTTCTGCCAGGTGAGCCTACTTCTCAATTAACACTTAATTAAGAAGGTTTTGGGGAAAGTATTTCTGCCAACCCACAAGATGGTCATCACATCAACTGGCTGGCTACACAGGGAGTGCTAAACAAAGGTGTGCACCACACAGACAGATGGGGCAATATTGCTGAAAATGTATTGGCACAGAATGTATTGGCAGTTAGGTTGGGCTCTTAAACCAATAGTGACTGTGTCATTGCGTTTTGGTACACCAGAAGTACATTCATTTCCAATGGAACCCTGCATTTGCCTTGCAGCATTGCGTTGCAGAGGCAGTTGCAGTATGTTCTGTGTGGTGCTTAAGTTGGACTGCGGTCCAAACACTGAAAAGACACACCCTTGTACACTTACCCTCGCCTTATGCCCTTGGGGGAATCTTCGTCGCCATCTTGGAGGGTGGTCCAAATGATTAGCCAAGCAAGGGAAGTCAGCCCTCGTTTTCAGTCAAGTTTGCAAGTCAACAATTATCTTCACTTTGGGGCCAGAAACGCCCCATAATTCAATTCGCAATGCTTGTACATCTGCTAAGAAAAGTCTGCCTCAACGTCAATATGGAGAAGTCAACATACAAGTGTAGGTAAAAACTAATGTAAATAAGTTAGAAATTGTGCTACTAATGCACATGGCGGCACAAACACGTCTCGTAAAAGTAATTATGTTTTTGTTTGATTAACTTTTGGAAAATGTAGAAATAAAACATTTTCCTTCTTCAGAAGTTCCAGCTATGCCAGCGTTAGTTAGCTAATTAATTTGCTAGCTATCATACAGTAGTTGTATATTAATAATTATATAGTTAGTGTAAATAAATATGCAATCATAATTGACTGTAGAGCAGATAAAGCACGTCATCAGAAGTGTCCACTTAATTTGAGGGCTGAGGGGATAGGGTGTCTTTTAAGTGTTTGGACAGCAACCCCGGATTTATCGAACATATGCGTCAAACTGTATGCGTAAACGGGTTGCAGGCCGTGCTTGGAACACATATTTCCCTACTTGAATCAATCAATCCATTTTGAATTAGTGATAAACTGTCATGGAATGTAGCTTGTCTACAGTTTAGTTTGTTTTGTTTGTGTATCCCATCACAAACAAACGTTTTTATAGGCAGTAATTTCTATAGGCCTAATGGGAGCTTGGGTGCGCAGCACGAGTGTGTGTAGGGAGCGGTCGGGTGTAAATGGAGTGAAAGACAAATAACGGAGGGAAAAGAAAATGTAGGTAGAACTGTGATCACTTGGCTAGGTACATGTTTTGTTGTGAGTCGCTAATGCAGATAAAAAAATAGAAGGAACACCAGAGTCAAAGTGGATTCACGGTTTTGTGTTCGGGACAAAATTTCACCTACTCTAGCAGATTCAAGATGCCGCCTACTGTAGCCTATGACTCCGGTGGAACTTCATTGCTCCCTAGCGGTCATACCACGCAATAGGATTTGACGTGTAATGGAATTTTTGAATGGAAAACCAGATTTCTTTCCCCAATTTGTCACGTCCCTAGTCTCTATCGGATACGACTTATAGCGACTAGTGTGCAAATCAATCAGGCAGATAAAATATATCACGCACACCTATGATCAAAATGTATCTAATATATCTAAATATATAAAAAATCACACCTATGATCAAAACCCCTGTGACGTTTGCACCGGGGAACATAACGACAGGTCCCCAGGGGGGTTCTGTTCGATGGTGAAGTACAGGGGGCTATCAAGGAGCCGGATACGAACGAGTGTATATGTGAGGGCCACAAGCAATATACATTTTTAATTCAGAGTTCACTTTGAATACCCACACATCGCAGTATATGTATTAGCATATGCCGACATAGCCTAATAAATAATCTACCTCCCAAGGCTGGCAGTGCAACATTAATATTTTATGTGAGACGTAGGCTCTATCTCAATGTATCCCTGCATTTTTAAACATATATTCTTGTGGGTTTATTTTTCATTATGGTTTATGTTATATTAAAGATTGAACTCCTGTTCGCCTATGATTCACATGGGGATGAGACATCAAGTCGCCGGACAAGCCCACTCTTACTGGAGAGACACTCTGCTCACCATACCTGAAGGGTGGTATTCCATAAGACAACACATACTTGGAAGGCAAAGGTGGAAAGTGAGAGAGAGAGATAAAGAGAGAGAATAAGAGAGAGAGAGGAGAGAGAGAGAGAGTGAGAGAGAAAGACAGAGGGAGTGCGAGAGCAGGAAAGACATAGAAAGAGAGAGAGAGAGAGAGAGAGAAAGAGAGAGAGAAAGACAGAGAGAGAACAACTCTCTCTCTGTCTTTCCATCTCTCTAAAAAGGTCTGTCACGTTCCAGCAGGTCTAGTTGTTGGCTGGTTGGTCAGCGCATCGCTCCCAGATAAATCCTGGGGACAGTGACTGTTTAAGTCATATTAATGTAGAATCAATACAGCGCACACCGACCGGGCTCTCCCCTCAGTCCCAATCTCTCTCTGTCTCTCTCTCTCCCTATCTATCTCTCTCTCTCTCTCTCTCTCTCTCTCCCTATCTCTCTCTCTGGTCAATCGATACAGGGACAGCGGCGGCTGTGTCAGCTCCATGGAAAGCACCCTGTGTGCACTAGACAACGTCAATGCCGCTTGTCAGGTGTGTGTGTGTGTGTGTGTGTGTGTGTGTGTGAGGGGGTGCGTGTTTGTGTGCGTCTGTGTGTTTATATCAGGGGAAGAAAGAAAGGGACAGAGTGCAGTGCAATGCTGTTCTCTACTCTGTCCGTCTGCAGCACGATGCTGTGAGCATCGCTGTTAATTATACAACAGCAATCAGTGCAGGTAAAAGATCCGCTCCCTCTCCCTTTAATGTCTCTACATCAGTCAGGGGATAGATGGAAGGAGAGAGAGAGAGAGAGAGAGAGAGAGAGAGTGAGAGAGAGAGAGTGAGGGAGAGAGCGAATGAGACAGAGAGAGAGAGAGAGAGTGTGTGTGTGTACAAGACTACTGGGATGATGAACGAATAAAAGAGTGGAGAGGTTGTGACACAGAGAGAGAGAGAGAGAGAGCGAGAGAGAGGTGAGGTGTAAAGTGATCCGTCGTTATTTTTTGTAATATTCCTCAGGAATTGTCACATGTGAAATGTCATATGTGAAGTTTTCTAAAAATATGTTTTTTTTTTAATCGCAATGCACTTGGGTACCTTTTGTCCTGCCCTGCAAATTAACTTGTCACGCTTCACTTGCAAGCATTTCAACTTATAGGATACTCTCTTGTGGCACAAACTGTTTTAAAAGAATCCAGCAGTGAAAATAGTGGAAACAACTTTTAATTTATGTCTACTGCTTTTTTACAGTAAATATACTGTACAACAGAAAACTATATTCAAGAAGTACACAGAAATTCCAATTCAATTCAATTATTTTCAATACCGGAAAAAATGTGGAATAGGGTTCACTTTCTGAATTGACTGGAATTTAAGATTAATTTACCTCAACATCAGTTAGCACACTTGGGTCGCAACCACATCTAGGATTTGAACTCACAATCTCTTGGAGGGCAGAAACCTGAATTTACCTGCTTCACCATCAGGTCTGTGGCCATGACAGAGATCGGCCACAGATTTTTTGGCAAGAATACATTTCTGCTTTTTGCAAGAAAGTTGCTTTGCTCAGGGACACTTGACATTAAGGTCTAGATTCAAATCAGATCAAGCGTACACAACACGATTGTGACACCCGCAAGCTGTCGCAGATCTGATAGAATTTCGCCCTAAGTGTGCATAAGTGCTCTCAGGATTTGAACTTGCAACCTTTTGGTCTGGAGTGCGTTAATGTCTCAGCAGTGTCACAAGATGGTTATTTGTTTCTAAGAACATATATCCACACACTCTCAAATATAACAGTACAGTTACGGTACAGTGTTGTTCCCTGGTGTCCAAAAGTTACACATAATGTCCCTTCAGAGGTACACATAGGAACTCACATGGTACTGGTCGGTACCTTTTAGAGTACATGTGCGGATAATCTAGTATAATGGTACATTTTTCTACTCAATATATTCAATATAATGCTATGTTCGCAACCATGCGGAAGGTGGGAATAAATACCTGTTTGATGCATTTATCTGCTTTGAACTCAATGCCAACAAGCTGTGTCAACCATACACTAAAAGTACAGCTATCATGCTTGTAAAAAAACTAAAGAGTTAAAAAAACAGCAGAAAATGCTGTTATCGAGGTCATTTCCTTAGTAGGTGATGTCAGAGGTCAACATGTGGGAGAAGTCAGAGCTCAGGGATTATAGACGCATTTCCCACTAGTAATTACCATTTTGAGAGCTGTTCAAGTGGATTTTTCCCAGTCGTATGTGGTAAATTCCCATTTCCCACTTGGTTACTAACCCAGGATTAGGTACAATCATTACTGCATGTTGAAATGTAAGTGGGGGAAATGTCCTGGCAGTGGGCTCATTAGCATATTTGGGGCATGGTCTAAAATATGTATTTGTGCCAACCATCAGTAGAAATGCTGTACCAGTTTAACTGATTTTAATTGCTATGTTGAGGACATTTTTGCGCCTCTCTTGACACTGGAAGTTCTGCAATCTTTGTAAGAACTTGTGACAAACAATAACTACTGTACACTGTTAAGAGGTTACTGTGCTTCTTCCAAAAGTAATCATGTATTTTTGGCATAAATATATAGCTAATATCTCCATAGTCCTTGTGGCTCAGCAGGAACTCCAGGTAGCTAGCAACCAAGAGGTTGTGAGTTCAAATTCCAAGTAAGGTTGAGTCCTAAGTAATCAGCATACTGTCCTTTAACATGAATACTTTAATTTAGCTATAAAATTACAGTATCTAGTTGTAGATTTACCGTATTTTCACCGCAACTAGACAAAAACCTCCAGGGGACCATGACACAACATTCTGAGAACATCCTAAAAACATCCTTGGGATGTAACTGGAACTAGACAAAACCTGCAGGGGATCGTGACTGTTTAAAATGAATTATGCCTTTAAAAGTAAAGTATTCTAAATGACATTTGACATTTCGGCTTTCACATGTGCTCAAATGTTGTCACGTAATTTCATAGTATCACATGAAATGTTGTAAAAAAAAATCACATGAGATCATGTTTTCACATATGCTCAAATATTGTTAAGTGTAGTTTCATGGGATCACATTTTAAAATATTTCTTGCTCGTGTCACATTTATTTCACGAGATAGCGTTTTCACATGTGCTCACATGTCACGTGTAGTTCCATGTTATCACATGTTCCTTGACATGTTGTCACGTTATCCCATTAATGTCACATTAAGTCACAAGATCACACGAGATCACATGTGAAATTCATGTGGTTTTTCTGTAAGGGGAAAGAGAGACAGAGAGAGAGATAGAGAGAAGAAGACTGGATACTGGAGGCAGAGAGAAAGAGAGCGCGACAGAGGAGAGAGAGAGAGAAAGAGGGATGACAGAGAAGAAGTAAGGGGATAAGTCAGTCCTTGTCTCTGTCCATCTATTCAAAATATTCTACAGGCGGTACCTTCTCTAAGGTGTAATTTGGCACACACACGCACACGGACGCACACGCATGCACAGACGCACAAACACACACAAACTTTTGGCTGATTCCACTTTAATTGTGGCCGATTAGTGGCGTGGGGCTTGGGGACAAAGATGGTGTGTGTGTTTGTGTGTATGAGTGTGTGTGCACTGTGAGCAAGATGGGGGGGGACTCTCTCCGGTGGTCTTAGTGCCATAAAGCGTTTATGATCCACCATGTTTGCGTGTGTGTGTTTGTGTAGTGTGTGCGTGCTCACCGAGGGGACAGGAAGTATACAACAGGGAGGTGTAAAGCGGGGCCTCCCATTTTTAACGCCTCTTTTATGGTTGTTAAAACAGCGGAATAGGCGGTTAATGCTCGCATGGCCAGATGCCACCGTCACTTTGGGCTTGCTCTCTCCTCTCCTGAGTCCCCTGTAGACTTCATTAATTGGGACGTTAAAAGATTTATCAGGGAGATTCTGTTTGTCTTCTGCCCTCCTCTTGTTGTATTCCTTTGTAATCAACTGGTTCGGGATGCCACCTCACCTGTCTGTGTAGTGCAGAGGGACTGTGTTCTCTCAGCATTGTTGGGAAGGCCCCATAAGTAAGTATTTCACTGTTAGTTCACATCTGTTGTTTACAAAGCATGTGATGAATAAAATGTCATTTGATTTGTGCATGTATGTGAATAGAGGCAGGAAGGCGGGCATTTTCCTTGCTTTACCCAATGCTAGCTCGCTGCAGTCTTCGTTCCCTCTGCAGCAGATGCTTCAGGATTCCAACTTAATTAACACTAAATAATTAAGTAAATAAATAAGCACCACACACACACGCACACACACACACACACACCCTGGTAGTGCACTATGTATAGAATAGGGAAACATTTCGGACACAGACTTACAGTAATGAAATAGACTCGTTTTTTTCTGATCAAGCTACTAATTCATGTTGTTAATGTCCTCATGAATCATGTTGTACAGTACAGGTAACAACCAGATTATGTTTCACGCAGGACTCTCTAGTTACGTCCCCAATGGCACCCTATTCCCTATGTAGTGCACTACTTTTGACCAGGTTGCCATTTGCCATTCAGGACGCACACTCTGATTGTCACGTCTCCATGGCCCCCCAAAAATATTAAATGATGTCACTCGAGTTTACATTAGATAAACAATTAAATTACTTAACTACATTGATATAGCTGTAAGCTTCTGTTCTCTTCATATGCATTCAGGGCCCTACCAATAAGCAACATATTTTATTACATTTTTTAGGATCTCAGATGGGGTCTCAACTTACTGTTGAGAGTTAGAAAAGTAGAATACACAAGGTGCAATTAAGACATTTCGTTGTGGGTTAGCAGTTTTCCTTTTGTCAGTCACTGTCAGTCACTCAATTAGTGGTGCAGATGTAGAACCCCCAATTGCTCAGTTTCGCCAGGCGGCCAGCACTAGGAAGAGTCTTAGTCTTCCAAACTTCTTCCATTTAAGAATGATGAGGGCCAGTGTGTTCTTGGGGACTTTCAACGCTGTAGAAATGTTTTGGTACCCTTCCCCCCAGATCTGTGCCTCAACACAATCCTGTCTTTGCGCTTCCTGTCTTTGCGCTCTACGGACAATTCCTTCGACCTCATGGCTTGGTTTTTGCTCTGACGTGCGCTGTCACCTGTGGGACCTTATAAATCATGTCGAATCAATTGAATTTACCACAGGTGGACTCCAATCAAGTTGTAGAACCATCTCAAGGATTATCAATGGAAACAGGATGCACCTGTGCTCAATTTCGAGTCTCATAGCAAAGGGTCTGAATACTTACGTAAATAAGGTATTTCTGTTTTTTATTTTGAATACATTTACTAAAGTTTCTAAAAGCCTGTTTTTGCTTTATCATGACAGGGTACTGTGTGAATATTGCTGATATTTTTAGAATGAGGCTATAACGTAACAAAATGTGGGAAAAGTCAATACTTTCTGAAGGCACTGTATGCGCTTCTAGGGGCCTTAAAGTAGCCTTTTGTGTGACTAAAACATCACCCATTATTTTTGTCGTAGAATTATATCACTATGTTAATAACATTACTTTTATATTAGTACTTTCACAATGCCTGTCTTCTGAGTTGGGCCTCTGAAGCTTGAGCTGACAGTTGATTTACGATGCCTTGAGGGATGATGGGTATGGATGATGATGAGAGGAACCTTGTCTTGGGGGCCAATCTCTGGTTTCATACAGTGAGAACAGTCTTCTCAGGGGATGCTATCTGGCTGGGGGATACTCCTTTTTCATATATCAAGTCTCAACTTTTGACCCATTCCACACATCTTTTGTTTGTCATGTATTCAGAAGGATGTGTTTTTGCTATAAAGAGCTGTAACTCAGTTCTGCTCTTTGAGTTCTCAGAGACTACCTCCCGGGTGGTCCCTGACCAACTCCATTACTTCAGTAACTATTAATAAAGTTTGATGGATTTAAAGAAATCTAAAAGTCTCTCCTTCAATTAGAATAATTACCACAGCAATTTGGCGACGAGGAGGGAATGATAATCTTCATTTTGCAGATTTCTTTCACAAGAAAAATTATCACTTTGAGAAAAGTAACTTTTTCTCTCATGTCAAACTAACAGGAAGTCTGAAAAGACAGACTGAGTAAGCGGAGAGCTAATAGGCTGAGTGGGCGGGGAGAGCACCTTTGACGGACAGTTCTTTGAAAACACCTATCTCAAGCACCATGGACGCAGTGTGGCAGTGAGATTATCTCAAACAAATTTGCTGAAACACAAAGCATCTCATACCAAAATGTCACAAATTATTTGTTTTTCCTGTTTTATATATTGTAACATCATCAATGTAGAGAAAAGTTTGGCCATATAATTTAGCAAGCTAGCTATCCCAAATGGAATTGTCAGCAATGTTTATCAAGCTAGCTAGCAAGTACATCTTAGACTATTTTTGTTGAAACTTTGCAGAGTACATTACATATATTTATATATTGACAGTATGACAATGTTTATATATCATGACTATCAATGATGTCAAAAAAGTTTGCATGAATCTCCTGTTTGGCATGTCTCTTTAATGACATGACAACTGTGTCAGAGTTTTTGTTCCATGCTGGCTGAAGACGTAGCTAGCCAGTAACTAGCTAACACCAGACACAGATGAATGAGGAAACATATAAGTATATTTTAGCTAGCTAGCTAGCTTGATGAACAGTGCTGCCAATTCCATTTGCGCTACTAAATTATAAAGCCAACATTGTCTATATTTATGTTGTAACAGTAACCAAACAGGACTGGCAAATAATTTGTGAAACCGTGATGTACTACAGGATGTTACATTTAATTTCAGTGTTGTCTGACCATAATTATATCCTCCTGATTCCTGCTTACAATCAAAACTAAAGCAGGAAGTACCAGTGACTCACTCTATACGGAAGTGGTCAGATGACGCGGATGCTACGCTACAGGACTGTTTTGCTAGCACAGACTGGAATATGTGCCGGGATTCATTCAATAGCATTGAGGAGTATACCACCTCAGTCGTCGGCTTCATCAATAAATGCATCGATGACGTCATTCCCCACAGTGACCGTATGTACATATCCCAACCAGAAGCCATGGATTACAGGCAACATCAGCATCGAGCTTAAGGCTAGAGCTGCCACTTTCATGGATGGGACACTAATCCGGACGCTTATAAGTAATCCCGCTACGAGCCTACCAGACGAGGTAAATGCCTTTTATGCTTGCTTCGAGGCAAGGAACACTGAAGCATGCATGAAAGCACCAGCTGTTCCACCCCCTGATGGTAAGAGTAGGCAACAACACATCTGCCACGCTGATCCTCAACACTGGGGTCCCTCAGGGGTGCATGCTTAGTCCCCTCCTGTACACCCTGTTCACCTATGACTGCGTGGCTAAACACAACTCCAACACCATCATTAAGTTTGCTGACGACACAACAGTGGTAGGCCTGATCACCGACAATGATGAGACAGCCTATAGAGAGAATGTCAGAGACCTGGCAGTGTGGTGCCAGGATAACAACCTCTCCCTCAATGTGAGCGAGACAAAGGAGCTGATTGTGGACTACAGGAAAAGGCGGGCCGAACAGGCCCTCATTAACATCAATGGGGCTGTAGTGGAGCGGGTAATAATAATATTTTTATAACATTTATTATTTCAGCTGGAAAGTTTAAAGTTTTGATAAGAAAAGGCCATTCAAGATGGTCAAAAGCCTTTTCAGCATCAACAGCCATGATTGATAAATCTAGATCTTGTTTTTTTTTTGCGTATTTTATTAAATTGAAACATGATCTTGTATTTGTTTGTAAGTGTCTATTTTTAATCAGTAAGAGACTCCAGATTTTCCTGGTTTTAATAAAACTGAAATAACTGTTTGATACATGAAACTAGGTAGTACTGAATTGTGTGACGTTTGTTGTTGAATAGAATTCTATGGTAAAGCCATCCGTTCCTTGTGCTTTTCTCCAATTGAATGTTTTGACAGTATCTAATATTTATTTTTGGGTGATCTCTGTTTTTAGTGATTATTTTTCGTCTGCTGATAATTGCTTCAGGGTTGTTGAGTCTAAGAAGGCTACAGGATCCGTCCAACTGTTCTTTAATTTATATACATATACTTTTAAAATTGTCATTAATCATGTTGTTTTTTCTAATTACCTCCTTTGTATCTTTATCTTTTAAAATTAGAAATGGATTAGGGTGTATTTGTTTTGTGAGAGCTGTCAGATATTTACCTGTCAGGTGTAGTAGGTGTGAGGAAGTCAGGCGCAGGAGAGAATTCCAAATGGAAATGTAGTTTAATAGACACACGAGAGCAGACGGCAAAACAGCGTCTAGCTTCAAATATAATACATAGGCACGACAAGGCCCGGAAACAAACATGGGTGTACAATACCTGGAGAAAACGAGAATCTATGGAACAATGTCTGACACACGACAATAATGCACAAAGGACATGGGGGGAGCGGAGGGTATATATACACATAATGATGATGGAATCTAAACCAGGTGTGAACAAAGACAAGACAAGACTAATGGAAAATGACATGGGGAGCGGCGGCAGCTAGAAGGCCGGTGACATCGATTGCCGACAGCCGCACAAACCAAGAGAGAGGGCGACTTCGGAGGGAGTCGTGACATCAACAGGTTTATTTGCCATTAAGTAGTATGCTTTATTTGGGTTGAACCTATAATTGTTGTCTCTCTTCAAAAGTAAAAGATTGTATTCCTGCTTAAATTCAGAAATCAGTATTTTCTTCTTTACCTTGTAAATGATTTTAATTTCTAAATCATATTTAGCTTTTGCCGGGTATGAGATTATCATTCCCCTAATGTACGCCTTAAAGGTATCCCAGATTATATCGGGTGTCGGGTTTTCTCTATGTCTACATTTGTAATGGAAAAGTTTTTATTTTGTCGTTTACATATTGAATACATTTTGGGTCCAGAAGATGTGTTCTGTTCATTCTCCAAATTCTGTCACTGCGAGCATTTTCTAGTGGTGTACAGTAATTAAGCATGATATAGGATCATTCTCATGTTTTAATCCAGTAAATTGTTGAGTGCATTTTTGGAAATACTAATGTAGTCAATTCTTGAATAGCTTTTCTCACTTTGAGAAAAAAAGGAATAGTCTGTGTAACTGGGAATAGTAATCTCCAGGTGTCCTGTAAAATATTTGTAGAGATAAAAACTTTCAGCCTCTTTGAAGGCTCCCTAAATTTACCTTTTTTATTGCTACGTCTGTCAATCTTAAAATAATAGCTCCTGCCTGGATTTGATCTAATATGGCTTGAATTTGATCTAAAAACACCCCTGGTGTGATATATAATGAAGTCAATGTATATTTTTCACCATGGCGACCATGAGATCTTGTTGCACACATCTATACACACACAGAGCTCTGCGACAGGATGGCCCAGAACAATAAGGTCAAAGGCCCTAAGCGGTCGCTTATGCCTGACAATATGGGCTCATTTGGTGAAATGAATCTGTCTGCCACTGAGGTTTTTCCTCGGAGGGACTTAATCGCACTGATATAAATGACTAAACACTGCGTGTGTGTGTGAGTGTGTGTGTGTGTGTGTGTGCCGTTCCGCTTGTGTGTGGGTGTGTGTTGGAGGAGGAGGGATCCTGGAGGAGCAATCTGCTGTGATGTCAGACTCCCTTTATTAAAACACTTAGACAGAGTAACAGACGGTCTAGTCTGTCCTCTATGTTTGACACTAACACTTCATCTGGATGATCCACTACAGGTGGTTTATAGATGTTCAACTAGCTATCCAATAACCCTTTCCTTAACAAATTGTTCAGTCCTAGCCTCGGCCTCAACCCTAGCCCCAGAACTTTGGCATCATTCTTCAATTCCATTCTACCATTTTAAATTTCTGTTAGGCACGTGGCCTGTCCTGAGGCCAGGTGTGTGTGTGTGTGTGTGTGGATGTGAGTGAGATAGAAGGCTGATGGTAAATAGAGCTATTCCTCACAGCGAGAAAGGCCCCTGCACTCTAAAAAATGCTGGGTTAAAAACAACCCAATGCTGGGTAAATAGTGGACAGAACACATGTTGGGTTAATTTGACGCAGCCAGTTAAGTCACTTAGATGAGTTGTTTTCTTTGAAGACTGGAGGCGTTGCTTATTAGGGTAAGTGTCATTCTGGTTCATCTGTTTAGTTCCTCGAGTGCCTATCCCAATGTTGGGATAGTTGACACTGATATAATATCAAAATAATATTACAAAATGTATATTAAAATGTACTGTATAATAGGCAAAAATATTGAAGGGAACATTGTAGCACAAACTTCTTAACATGATGAACAGGAATTACATTTACTCTGACGAGTCGCCAAAAATAACTATTTGAAAACCACGCCCCAAATAGGCCACACCTCCTGAAAAGAACCTATGAATTACATAAAAAATGACCCAGCTGCTCGGTCAACCCAGCATAAAGTCAATCAAAACCTAGCTAATGGTTAAATTAACTCATGTTAGGGTAATCTGGTTATTTTAATGATACGTGGCTTTCAGATGTCCACCAAATTTTCAAATTTCAACTCTCCCATCATTGGGATATGCATAGGCACTTGAGGAACTTATACTCTTGTGTAAGCCTCATAAAAGCTACAAAAGTGTCAGTGCTCAACATTATTTTTCTTCTTCTTCTTTAGTATTATGGCAGTCCACAAGAAAACGTTAGAGGTGCATGCCGCCACCTAATGTACGGGTGGTAAACTATAGTAAAAATATAATTGTAGTAAAAAACTGACAGCCCTTATTCTCTCCACTTCTGTCTCCTTCACCCTAGGGAAATCCGGGGACTCGGGCGCATGTTCACCACCATAGTTGCAGCATATAACCTCAGCTGGCATACGATATTATTCCCGTCTGCATGCACTTAATACATGCCGAAGTCTTTTGCATTTATAACACTTGAGGGGCTTGTGCACAAAAGCTCTTAAAGGGTATCTCATAAAGCCTAGTTTTACAGGAGAAGGGAGAGACTCATCAAAAAACAAGATGGCGACCATGAGGTAGTCAGGTGAAGGTGATTGGTTTGGTTCTCTTTACTAAAATAGGAAAGAACTCAACTCTAAAGTTAAGAAATAACTGAAACGTTGTGTTGGCAACTGCATGTTATGGCAAATACTACATCTAGAAATAGAGACAAACAAACATAACGAATTAACAAGACCATGGACCAAGTAGCTGCCGACTCGTGTGAGTTTAGAGACATTGCTAACAGAAATTTACACTGGTAATGAGAAACTGTCTAGGCAGATTTTTCAGTTTTACAGACAATACCGTGTGATGCCAGGGCTTCTTTCTGTAGTTGACTATAGATGGAAAGAAACAGAATTCCTGCCTGTGTCATTGGAGCAGAACTGTATCCCGGGAATTGTTTCCCTCTTCATGGATTGGATTTCAAGCAGTAGATGACTCAAGGGGAGCTGTATGGCAGTTTGATTATGACAACACCCCTCCCATCATTAGCTGATCGACAGATGTCTGCACTTTACAACTCAGACACAATCACACACAACGCAGCAGTTACTGCTAAGTCACACAGCTGTACAAGTATTCTCTGAACTGATCATACTGTATTTTCTTACTGTATGTTTCTTTGTGAATGTCAATTTCATCATGACCACCTCTCCCATCATATATGGATCACCGGTTCTCTTCGCTACAGATTGTGACACCAGATAATGTGATTTAACCTAACATTTTTGGTATGCATTACTGGGAGATACAGGGTAAGTACTGCTGGGTGTAGCACAGAGCATGTTCAACCAACCTTAGCTTGGGAATGCTGTCTTCGTCCTCAATTAGTGGAAACAGTAGTCTCATAAAATGTCTGTGTCCAGTTGCAGGGGGTCCGTTTGAATTCCGAAAATATTTATTTATGTAAACCAACAATATGTACGCCGCCATGTTTTTTATTTCTAGTCTTCTCTCATTGATCGCGATAGGTGTCTGTCATCATGACATGCGGCAATTTAAACTCTGTCTCGATCAGCCAGGCACAGAACAACACACGGGCATGATGACAAACGTTAGTGAAAAACAAACATTTACTAGAGAAGTTCTGAGATTACTCTGTTGTAATTTTGAAGTAAACAACGCCATCATCCCAGTTTGTGGGTACGCCCCATCTACATTGCCTTATGAAAGTATTCAGACTCCTTGACTTTTTCCCTCATTTTGTTACGTTACAACCTTATTCTAATTCTTGATTAAATAAAAAACATTCCTCAGCAATCTACAAACCACATCCCATAATGATAAAACAAAAAAGGTTTTTAGAATTGTTTTCTATGAGACTCTAAATTGAGCTCAGGTGCATCTTGTTCCATTGATCATCCTTGAGATGTTTCTACAACTTGATTGTATTCCACCTGTAGTAAATTCAATTGATTGGACATGATTTGGAAAGGCACACACCGGTCTATATAAGGTCCTACAGTTAACAGCGCATGTCAGAGCAAAAACCAAGCCATGATGTTGAAGGAATTGGCCATAGAGCACCGAGACTTGATTGTGTCGAGGCACAGATCTGTGGAAGGGTACCAGAAAATGTTAGCAGCATTGAAGGTCCACAAAAACACAGTGGCCTCCATCGTTCTTAAATTGAAGAAGTTTGGAACCATCAAACTGAGCAATCGGGGGAGAAGGGCCTTGGTCAGGGAGGTGACCAAGAACCCGATGTGAAGATGGGAGAACCTTCCAGAAGGACAATCGTCTCTGCAGCATTCAGGCTTTTATGGTAGTGGCCAGACGGCAGCCACTCCTCAGTAAAAGACACATGACAGCCCAGGGTGAAATATCCCTTTAAGTAACAAACTGACAAGGGAGCAGGACAACATGATGATTGCTATGATCTGAATGTTAAATTTTTTAACTGCTCCCTAGCGGATAGGATATAAAGTAGGTGGGAAGAATTTAAATGGCCGATATGTGAAAAAAGACTGGGAGAGATCAAATGTTTTACAGCCTAAGATGCTGAAATTGTAAGCTCACAGTACTTTTATTTCTGTTTCTCTCGCTCTCGCTCGATCTCTCTCTCTCTCTCTCTCTCTCTCTCGCTGTCTCTCTTCCTTTTGCCCAATTAAGGCATGTGAGAGGGGTATTGGAGGACAACTGGAGGTCTGCTTAGAATTAGTATGGATATTTTAAAACATCCTTTTGAGTGACTAAAATATCACCCATAATATCTAGCATCACCAGAATAAGAACATTGATATTTATTGGAAAGGAGCATCAAGATCACCTTGCACTTTCACCACCCTGTGAAGTTCATTATAATTTTGTTAATCTGTAGCGTAATAAGCTGTATACTTTCCCTAGTTGTAGTGGGAGGACCACACAACATGTCATCGCGTTACTCCAAGTTTACTTCAATATGATGGTTATTACATCAATATTTGCACATAAAAGCCTTTCCATCACCATTTCTCACATAATACATTTTACAGACACAAAATGATCCCACCATATCGAACAAACAACTTACTTGTCTGCATTTATAAAATTGTACCAAAACTTCCTGTTTCCATCACAGCTGTCATTATTTATTTTTTATATGGTATGACTTTACTCACATAAAAATTATGGATGAAAACATGGTTAACGATGTACATTTTTTATACATCTCCCAGTTAGTATGTCTCTTGAGATGTGATTCACAGCAGCACTGACGGATGTGTTGACATGGCAACTGCATCAGAGTTTTGAACGACCCTTCCCCCCCCTTTTGTTCCATGCTGGCTGAAGACCTAGCTAGCCAGCAACTAGCTAACACCAGACACAGATGAAAGACACACGACAGCCCGCTTGGAGTTTGCCAAAAGGCACCTCTCATACCCCTTTTCCAACAAAGCATTTTGAGAGCCGGTTCGGAGTTGGTGCCTACTCGCGAACCAGTTCTTTGTGTTTCGACAGCCAAAGAACCGGTTCTCGGCCAGGAAAATTGGTTCCAAAGCGGCACCAACTCTTTGCTGGACTAGAACCGTTCTTTTACCACGCAATGCTTACGTCGGGGGCTGGGGGCGGGGTTATTGTGACCAACAACACGACGGGAAAGGTTGTGACCGCCATTGCTAAAAACACAGTGCTAGTAGATGTGTTCTAAACGTCTTCTTCTGACCCCAATATAGGATCGCAAAGCCAGGAGAAACATTTGCAGAAAGACGATGTAGTCCGCCATTGTTATGCTTGAAGTTGGCGCAAGCGTTTCTGGGAAAGCTAAGACGTATGGCGACGTACACGTTCGCTGGGCTCTCTAGTCAGTGGAAAAACAAGCATGTTTGCAAGTTGAACCAACTTTGAACCAACTTTGAACCAGCACCAGTTCCGAACCAGTTCTTTTTTGGTGGAAAAGGGGTATCAGACCATAAAACCATCTGATGAAACCAAGATTGAACTCATGTTTGGGTAATTCAAACAACATTTTGGGTAATTCAAACAACATTTTAGGTTATTCACACAACCCAACTGGCTTGGTCAAAATAACCCTCTGTGTGTTCTGTCCAATATTTACCCAGCGCTGGGTTACCAAATAAGCCAAATTGGATTGTTTTTAGCCCAGCATTTTGTGTGTGTGTGTGTGTGTGTGTGTGTGTGTGTGTGTGTGTGTGTGTGCGGAGAGCTGTCAGAGAGGAGTACTTGCTTGTTTCTTATGAATCCACTGTTGTGTTTGTCTGTGTGTGTGATTGTGTATATGTGTACACATGTTTGTTTACCAGGTGAATGCACTCTCAGTCTCTGACAGCGTCTTGAGCCTCGAGCAAATATTTACAGTGATCAGAGAGAGAGCAATCCACTATTCTCACTGCTCTCTCTCTTTCGCTCTCTCTCTCTCTCTCTCTCTCTCTCTCTCTCTCTCTCGTTCTCTCCCTTGATCCTTCCCTCTACTCATTCCATTATTTTCTGAATCACCTTCTTTGCTCAGCTCATGCTTTTCTTTTCTCATGATATCTACCTAGCCAGCCCTGCACAAAAAAAGGTTATTGAGGGGTTCTTTGTCAGGGGTGAGGGTGATATGTGTAACAATTCATCAGGTAGGGTTATTTACTGCTCAGGAGGGGTTATTTACTGCTCAGGAAGAGTTCTTTACTGCTCAGGAAGGGTTCTTTACTTCTCAGGTAGGGATCTTTACTGCTCAGGAAGGGTTCTTTACTGCTCAGAAAGGGTTCTTTACTTCTCAGGTAGGGTTACTTACTGCTCAGGAAGGGTTATATACTGCTCAGGCAGGGTTATTTACTGCTCAGGTAGGGTTATTTACTGCTCATAAAGGGTTATTTACTGCTCAGGAAGGGTTATTTACTGCTGTGATGGTTGTGAAGAACCATCATGTCCTTTACCTCTCCACCATCTTTTTCCTTTATGGCATGAAATGCTCCTCTGTTAAATAGTTATTGTAATTATATGGTACACTACTAGGCTACTGGTTGCAGTGAAGTACACTAACCTTCTTGCCACACCATCAGGTCAGTGAGTATGACAGAAATCAGCCACAGTAAGCTACTGTGAATTTTAAAATAATTACTTGCAGTAAGCTGACAGTAAATTATTCAAAAATAAACATGGACTTCCTGATGACCAACTGCCATTAAGTTAATGACAAATGCACAGTAACCTCAACACACAGCTCTTGATTGTCACAAGCTATTACAAAGATTCTAGAACTGGGAGTGGATAAATGAGGTGCTCAACCGTCATCTTCTTATTTTTGTTGTTTGTGTGGTTTTCCGGCAGACTATATGCTTTGTTGCATATTGCTGCCTTTCACAGTTCAGAAAGTGTATTGTTCATTTTGTTCACAAAAAGGGGAAATCTAACCCTAGATTTATTCCACTTTCCCCAACAAACCCACCACCCCTTCTCACTACTTTTGCCCTAACAGATCCTACACCAGGCTGTCGGCCTGGTAGGCTGGAACCCTTTTCTCAAAACCATATAAAACCTCTGACACCCAAAAACGTACCAATTCAACATACCAATTCAATCTTCTAGGATTTCCTTTCCGTCCGTGAGGTGCAATTAATGACCATAGCAATGAACGCCAAGAAGCCAACCTTACTAAAGCACAAACTGTTCGGGTCACTCTGTACGGCCTACTAGAGGGATCTAAAGGATAAGCGCCTCGAATGGTGCAATAAATATAGTGGAAGGAAACTCTCAATGTTTACACCAATCCATTGCTTTTTTAAACTTTAGTAGTGGATGTAAGAAGGATCACGTACCTTAGCCTTTATCTGACAGACGTAGAGACATAAAAACAAATGAAGTCATGGCACATTTGACATGTTATATTTATGTAATATTAAACATGTATCACTGACTATGCCCTTTAAATAGGGTCAATACAATACATAAAAAAGATAAACAATACAACACTTCTTCACAAATCTACCAGCTCACAGCCAGCCAGCTTGTGTGTGTGTGTGTGTGTGTGTGTGTGTGTGTGTGTGTGTTTCTGTTCAACCAAACAAGATTTTCTGCATTCCAGAGATGTGGTCATTCAGTTTCTCAAGCCTGATGACAGTTGTCCACAAACAGAGAATATTCTCTCTATGAACGCTTGGGATACACGGGCAGAAATACCCTGCCGGGTTGACCATCCAGATGGACAATGACCTCAGACACAATCTTCGATGCGAGGAAGCTATATTTCTGAAGCACTGTGGTCGAGATGCTTGCTGGATTCATTGTGCTGGCATCTTCCTGGGGTCCTGCTGCTCCATGTCTGTACTCTCTGATTTGCTGAACTCCAAAAGACTCTGCTTCTCTCATCAGTGGGTTCATCAGGCAAGCTGTCAGTGACTGGCTGTTAGTTTGAAGTTGGTCGGTGTTGATTGAGAACTCCAGCAACTTCACAAGCTGTTCTAGCTTGGCCCAGTCACGTTCCGTTCTCTCCCTCAAATGTCTTCACTGTTAGCTAGTGATAGCGATGTTAGGCCTATTTGAAACATTGGCATCTACTGGCAGCTTTTACTGTACCTGGCAGACTCAGAAGCCCGAAAATTCCATTAGAAAAAACAGCTTGAAAGCCCCATTAGTTTAGAAGATAAAAACAAAAAATTAAACACAATTTATGATGGTTTTTATTTTATTTTAGTTACTTTTGCAGTCAAAGATAATAGTTTGAGAATAGTTTTAGTTTCAGCCTATAGGGAGGAAATGAAGTGAACTGGCATTGTGGTGCCAGGACAACAACCTCTCCCTCAATGTCAGCAAAACAAAGGAGTTGATTGTTGACTTCAGGGAGCAGAGGAGGGAACACTCCCCAAAACGGTACTGCAGTATAGAGACTCAGCAGTTTTAAATTCCTCTGTGTCCACATCACCGGTGACTTGACATGGACCAACAACCACCACTCTTGTCAAGAGGGGAACAACAGCTTATCTACTTCCTAAGAAGGCTGAAGAAATTTGTTAAGCCACCCCGTGTCCTCTCCAAATACTACCGCTGCGCCTTCAAGAGCGTCCTGACCAGTTGCATCACAACCTGGTATGGGAATTGCTCTGTCCACGACCACAAGGCCCTCCAGCGGGTGGTGAAGACGGCCCAGTACGTCACTGGGGAAGTTTTCTCACTCATCCAGGACATTTATTTGAAACGGTGCCTGTGGAAATTCTGTATCATAATCAAGGACCCCACACACCCCAGCCACGAGCTGTTCACTCCTTTACTGTTGGGCAGACGATATCAGAGCATGAGGTCTGATACCAACAAGCTCAGAGACAGTTTCTATCCACAAGGCGTCAGACTGCTGAACACTTGAACTGGACTAATCACCTGCACTGACTCTTCGCACACACACACGCACGCACGCACGCACGCACACACACACACACACACATTCATGCTACACACATCACATCAACTGCTACCAGACTCTTATTTATACTGAGAAAAAATATACAAAGTTTTGGTCCCATGTTTCATGAGCTGAAATAAATATGCACAAAAAGCTTATTTCTCTCAAATTTTGTGCACAAATGAGTTTACATCCCTGTTAGTGAGCATTTCTCTTTTGCCAAAATAATCCATCCACCTGACAGGTGTGGCATATCAAGACCCTGATTAATAGGCTTGATCATTACACAGGTGCACCTTGTGCTGGGGAAGTCACTCAAAAATGTGCAGTTTTGTCACACAGCACAATGCCACAGATGTCTCAAGTTTTGAGGGAGTGTGCAATTGGCATGCTGACTGCAGGAAGGTTCACCAGAGCTGTTGCCGGAGAATTGAATGATAATTTCTCTACCATAAGCCGCCTCCAACGTCATTTTAGAGAATTTTACAGTACATCCTACTGGCCTCACAACTTCAGACCACATGTAACCACACCAGCCCAGGAGTTCCACATCCGGCTTCTTCAACTGCTGTCACGTTCGGGTGTGTAGAGAGACCAAGGCGCAGCGTAGCGATAGTTCGACATCGTTTATTGAACTAATAAACTCGACTGGATGCGAACCATACAAAATAACAAATACAATATAAAGATGAAACGCACGAACACGGGACAACATATAACATTGAACCACGCCAAGGGAGTGGAACACAGACATATAAGTAGGATCGCTAATTAGAGGTAATGCATAGCAGCTGCCTCTAATTAGGGATCCCACACACAACACCACACAGATGTAGAAATAATAGATCTGCCAGACTCTGACCATAGAAATATAGAGAAGCAAAGCTTCTCTATGGCCAGAGCCTGACACCTGCAGGATCGTTTGGGACTAGCCACCTTCCGGTTACTGATGAAACATAGGAGTATTTTGTGGTATTTACATATTTGCAGAACTCCATTTAGGTGTATTTTGTGGCTTTTGGCGAATGCGTTCTAATGCTCTAAAGTCACGCTGTTGCAACTGCCTTTAAACACACAGTTCAAAGTAAATGATGGCAGGTCCGTGTGACAAATGGCTTATTTGCATAAAGGCCTACTGTAGTTCTGATTGGCTATGGAGCACCAGTCTGCGTAGACTCCGGTTCTGGATGAGACAGATGTTTTTATTAGGTTTTTTAGGTTTTAATTTTATTTCTTTAAGGGTGGCATGTAGCCTAGCGGTTAGAGCGTTGGGCCAAGCTGACAAGGTGAAAAAACCTGTCAATGTGTCCTTGAGCAAGGCGCTTAACCCTAGTTGCCTAGTTAAATAAAGGTTAAACTGCAGTGTCTATTACAGTTTTTGCCCGTTGCTTGAACACTAGAGACACATGCTTAAACCAAAGTAACATAACTTGAAGTTGTTGTTACTATACCTTAAACAAAGTGTAACCATACCTTAAACAAAAGCGCTGCTTTGCACTTTAGTTGCAATTCTGTAACACACTTGCTCCTTTCTGCAACACACTTGCTCCTAGACACTACACACTATTTCATACATAAGACACTTAGTTCAAAAATGAAATCTCAGGGTACCATTGGGAAAACACATCTATTCAAAATACAACACACATTGGTTAATTGAAAAGACGTAGACACACACCTGAAAATACTTACTTACAAAACTGAACACCAATCAGCCAGCTACAAAAAGGCCTCAGTTAAGCCATTTTGAGAACTTTGCAAGCATGGAGGCAGGGAGAGCTAGAGGCAGAGGCAGAGGAAGAGGAAGAGGAAGACAGAGAGAGAGAGGAGGACGTGGTCGAAGAGGCCACGCAAGAACCATTATTTCGGATGACATAAGAGCAACTTTGGTGGACCATGTCATAAACCATGGCCTGACTATGAGGGAAGCTGGGCAGAGAGTCCATCCTAATCTAAGCCGTTTCACAGTTTCATCCATAATAAGGACATTCCAACTGGAAAACAGGTACAGTGGGGAGAACAAGTATCTGATACACTGCCGATTTTGCAGGTTTTCCTACTTACAAAGCATGTAGAGGTCTGTAATTTTTATCATAGGTACACTTCAACTGTGAGAGACAAAAAAATCCAGAAAATCACATTGTATGATTTTTAAATAATTAATTTGCATTTTATTGCATGACATAAGTATTTGATCACCTACCAACCAGTAAGAATTCCGGCTCTCACAGACCTGTTAGTTTTTCTTTAAGAAGCCCTCCTGTTCTCCACTCATTACCTGTATTAACTGCACCTGTTTGAACTCGTTACCTGTATAAAAGACACCTGTCCACACACTCAATCAAACAGACTCCAACCTCTCCACAATGGCCAAGACCAGAGAGCTGTGTAAGGACATCAGGGATAAAATTGTAGACCTGCACAAGGCTGGGATGGGCTACAGGACAATAGGCAAGCAGCTTGGTGAGAAGGCAACAACTGTTGGCGCAATTATTAGAAAATGGAAGAAGTTCAAGATGACGGTCAATCTCCCTCGGTCTGGGGCACCATGCAAGATCTCACCTCGTGGGGCATCAATGATCATGAGGAAGGTGAGGGATCAGCCCAGAACTACACGGCAGGACCTGGTCAATGACCTGAAGAGAGCTGGGACCACAGTCTCAAAGAAAACCATTAGTAACACACTACGCCGTCATGGATTAAAATCCTGCAGCGCACGCAAGGTCCCCCTGCTCAAGCCAGCGCATGTCCAGGCCCGTCTGAAGTTTGCCAATGACCATCTGGATGATCCAGAGGAGGAATGGGAGAAGGTCATGTGGTCTGATGAGACAAAAATAGAGCTTTTTGGTCTAAACTCCACTCGTCGTGTTTGGAGGAAGAAGAAGGATGAGTACAACCCCAAGAACACCATCCCAACCGTGAAGCATGGAGGTGGAAACATCATTCTTTGGGGATGCTTTTCTGCAAAGGGGACAGGACGACTGCACCGTATTGAGGGGAGGATGGATGGGGCCATGTATCGCGAGATCTTGGCCAACAACCTCCTTCCCTCAGTAAGAGCATTGAAGATGGGTCGTGGCTGGGTCTTCCAGCATGACAACGACCCGAAACACACAGCCAGGGCAACTAAGGAGTGGCTCCGTAAGAAGCATCTCAAGGTCCTGGAGTAGCCTAGCCAGTCTCCAGACCTGAACCCAATAGAAAATCTTTGGAGGGAGCTGAAAGTCTGTATTGCCCAGCGACAGCCCCGAAACCTGAAGGATCTGGAGAAGGTCTGTATGGAGGAGTGGGCCAAAATCCCTGCTGCAGTGTGTGCAAACCTGGTCAAGAACTACAGGAAACGTATGATCTCTGTAATTGCAAACAAAGGTTTCTGTACCAAATATTAAGTTCTGCTTTTCTGATGTATCAAATACTTATGTCATGCAATAAAATGCAAATTAATTACTTAAAAATCATACAATGTGATTTTCTGGATTTTTGTTTTAGATTCCGTCACTCACAGTTGAAGAGTACCTATGATAAAAATTACAGACTTCTACATGCTTTTTAAGTGGGAAAACCTGCAAAATCGGCAGTGTATCAAATACTTGTTCTCCCCAATGTATGTCTTCAACTCTCTACTCTACTCAGACTGTATCTAGAGTATTTACAGTACTGTACCATATCACGTTACTGTATCACATGTATTGTATTCCAGGGTGGCTAATGCTCCTTTTCCAACAAAAGTGGTAGTTTTGTGAAACATACCGTGATAACGTGTTGAGATGTTTCAGTACTGTGTATGGTAAATACAGTAAAGTTCAGTATACACAGTACTGTAAAAAAAGAAGCAAACAAGAACAATTTGTGGTTGCATTTTTCTACAGAATGGCTAGAAGACCTACTGGGGGTGGACGCCAACGCCTGTTCACCCAACAGCAGGAACTTGCCATAGTGAACCTAGTCAGAGCAAACAATGCAATCAGTCTCCACCAGCTACAGCAACAAATACTTGCAGATAGGCAAGTATTCAACAACATAAATCGAGTAAGCATTACAACTATCAGACGCATCTTGGTAAAGATGCAACATGACCATGAAGCAATTGTACAGGGTCCCATTTGAGAGGAACAGTGTCAGGGTCAAAGAACTTCGACATGAATATGTACAGGTAAGTGTTTCAGTCCTTTACATTTACAATAAAGAATGGGTGCAGTCCAGTAACAGATGAATATGTACCACTGGATTAGTACCACATAGATACATTCAGAAAGCTACACAGGTACCTGTGTGGTGGGGTGGGTCGGTTCTGTATATGTAGGAGTGTAGGTGTGTGCTTTGAGTAAAGCCATCCACAATATGTATTTTTTGTTACAGAGAATCTTGGACATGGATGGAGCTGCCCAGCCGCATGAATGTATTTACATTGACGAGGCTGGATTCAACCTTAGCAAAAACAGACGACGGGGACGTAATATAATTGGCCAAAGGGCAATTTTGCATGTCCCGGGGCAGCGCAGGGGAAATATCACATTGTGTGCTGCCATAAGTCTTCGAGGGCTACTGCACCATCATGCCAAACTGGGTCCCTATAATGCGCAACACATAATCACATTTCTAGATGCACTTCATGATGCAGTTGTACAGGATGGACCAGAGCAGCCCAGGTTTGTTGTTGTCTGG
>CM042388.1:19286285-19318785 GCA_023634145.1 Thymallus thymallus | reverse complement strand
GTTGTTGTGATGTGCTGGAACGATGTGGCGGTCCTTCGTGGGCAAATTTTGTTCAAAATGTATTTTCCCAGTTTGAGCTCTTTATTCCCGACTTCCCATTTGCAATGCTTGCAGTTAGCCACTGTCACAGATTCCTTAAAAACTACTCATTAATGAATTTGTGATCTCCAAATTGTTGTGTAATGTTTATGTCCAATGGGCGATGAGCACCGATACATTTTATAAGAGACCATGTTTGAATGCTGCTTTTTTAACTCAATTATACATATACAGTGGGGAGAACAAGTATTTGATACACTGCCGATTTTGCAGGTTTTCCTACTTACAAAGCATGTAGAGGTCTGTAATTTTTAATCATAGGTACACTTCAACTGTGAGAGACGGAATCTAAAACAAAAATCCAGAAAATCACATTGTATGATTTTTAAATAATGAATTGGCATTTTATTGCATGACATAAGTATTTGATCACCTACCAACCAGTAAGAATTCCTGCTCTCACAGACCTGTTAGTTTTTCTTTAAGAAGCCCTCCTGTTCTCCACTCATTACCTGTATTAACTGCACCTGTTTGAACTCGTTACCTGTATAAAAGACACCTGTCCACACACTCAATCAAACAGACTCCAACCTCTCCACAATGGCCAAGACCAGAGAGCTGTGTAAGGACATCAGGGAAAAAATTGTAGACCTGCACAAGGCTGGGATGGGCTACAGGACAATAGGCAAGCAGCTTGGTGAGAAGGCAACAACTGTTGGCGCAATTATTAGAAAATGGAAGAAGTTCAAGATGACGGTCAATCTCCCTCGGTCTGGGGCACCATGCAAGATCTCACCTCGTGGGGCATCAATGATCATGAGGAAGGTGAGGGATCAGCCCAGAACTACACGGCAAGACCTGGTCAATGACCTGAAGAGAGCTGGGACCACAGTCTCAAAGAAAACCATTAGTAACACACTACGCCGTCATGAATTAAAATCCTGCAGCGCACGCAAGGTCCCCCTACTCAAGCCAGCGCATGTCCAGGCCCGTCTGAAGTTTGCCAATGACCATCTGGATGATCCAGAGTAGGAATGGGAGAAGGTCATGTGGTCTGATGAGACAAAAATAGAGCTTTTTGGTCTAAACTCCACTCGCCGTGTTTGGAGGAAGAAGAAGGATGAGTACAACCCCAAGAACACCATCCCAACCGTGAAGCATGGAGGTGGAAACATCATTCTTTGGGGATGCTTTTCTGCAAAGGGGACAGGACGACTGCACCGTATTGAGGGGAGGATGGATGGGGCCATGTATCGTGAGATCTTGGCCAACAACCTCCTTCCCTCTGTAAGAGCATTGAAGATGGGTCGTGGCTGGGTCTTCCAACATGACAACGACCCGAAACACACAGCCAGGGCAACTAAGGAGTGGCTCCGTAAGAAGCATCTCAAGGTCCTGGAGTGGCCTAGCCAGTCTCCAGACCTGAACCCAATAGAAAATCTTTGGAGGGAGCTGAAAGTCCGTATTGCCCAGCGACAGCCCCGAAACCTGAAGGATCTGGATGGAGGAGTGGGCCAAAATCCCTGCTGCAGTGTGTGCAAACCTGGTCAAGAACTACAGGAAACGTATGATCTCTGTAATTGCAAACAAAGGTTTCTGTACCAAATATTAAGTTCTGCTTTTCTGATGTATCAAATACTTATGTCATGCAATAAAATGCAAATTAATTACTTAAAAATCATACAATGTGATTTTCTGGATTTTTTTAGATTCCGTCACTCACAGTTGAAGAGTACCTATGATAAAAATTACAGACTTCTACATGCTTTGTAAGTGGGAAAACCTTCAAAATCGGCAGTGTATCAAATACTTGTTCTCCCCACTGTATATATATATATTTTTTTACATTGTTTGCTAACTGACATGTGACATGTATTAATGCCAAAATAACATGCAAAATAGGCAAGTTTTGCTATAAATGTGGGTCTCAAAACAGGTGGGGCAGAGCCCCACCTGCCCTGAATGACGGGTCGCCACTGGCTATATGGCATATGTTCACACAATACCCTGAGAGGTGTGACTGAGAAGCAATTCATTGGTAATAATTATGTTGTTAAACTAAGTAAATTCCAGATAATTAGTGGCCTTAGATAGACAAACACTCCCATCCAACCACTGCTTCAGCCTGGGTGCCTCCCTGATTAATCTGTTGTCTTTAGAAACAGGAAGTGTTATTAGTTGTTAAAGTGCAGTACAGAGGAAGAGGCTGCACAACTTTAAACATGACTGATGGGCTAGTGTGTGTGTGTATGTGTGTGTATGTGTGTGCGCACACGTGAGTGTGTGTGCGAATGCGTGTGTGTGTCTTAATAACCGTGTCTTATTAACCGCACCCGCGATATGCCTGACACATCACGGCCGCCTCAGAAGAGATCGTTTTAGCACAGATTTATTTGGTGGAATGAATTACCAAGTATAATTAAAACCTTAATCTCTTTTTTACCCCTCAACAAAACAATTTTGTTCGAACCCAGAGAAGCAATTGAAAATTAATTTACCGCATCACTGAGTAGTATTAATGCTTTGCCACTGAGTAGTATTAATGCTTTGCTTTGCTCTCTCTCTCGCTCTCGTTCTCTCTCGCTCTCGCTCTCTCTCTTTCTCTCTCTCTCACTCTCTCTGTGTCATGGTCTGTAACATGGTCAGGGCTGTTCTGTTGTTACATGTTGGTCTGTGTAATCATGGTGAGAGGAACAATACACAGAGGTGGCCCTATATTAGCCATAATAGTCTGCCTGTATTAGCCCTAATAGTCCGCCCTGTATTAGCCATAATAGTCTGCCCTGTATTAGCCCTAATAGTCTGCCTGTATTAGCCCTAATAGTCTGCCCTGTATTAGCCCTAATAGTCTGCCCTGTATTAGCCCTAATAGTCTGCCCTGTATTAGCCCTAATAGTCTGCCCTGTATTAGCCCTAATAGTCTGCCCTGTATTAGCCCTAATAGTCTGCCCTGTGGTGTACAATGCTTTTGTCTGCCGCTTCATGCTCCACTCTGAAGGAGTGTGAGTGTGTGTGTGTGTTTTGCTGTGTGTGATTATATTGGGGCCCGATGGCTCAGCCCTGTCTTCAAGTTTAATGTTAAGTACAGTAAAATGCCTTTTCATGCAAGCTCTAAACCCAACAATGCAGTAATGAATAACAATGTAATACTAAAAATAACAAGTTAGAATAAAATCACAATAAATAAAAATAAGAAATAATATAAGGCTGGGCCTCAAATTCTGTGAATTGATTCGGGCCGGGCGGGTTTCGGGATTGCCGTGCTGTGTTAAGTAAAAAAACAGTGCGTGTCTGGGCACCTTTTAGCCTACTACAGCTCTCTCTCAGTCGCAGCAGCTGCAGCCACTAGCGTCGGCAGAGAAATTTGTGGCCCTGACAAAAGTTATTTTTCTGATAATTGAAATGCTTCAAATTGTGATACGAATAGGCTGGAGTGCCCTCGGGAGAATGGTGATCTACAAGACGACGACAGGCAGCGAATCTCAGTAACAGGAGAAGCCCATATTCCAATGGCATCTTAACGCTTCAACTCATAACTGATCCAAATGTTTTACTGATCAAACATGCATTCAAAACACTGGGCTTTTGAGTGATTATTTCAATGTTCTGATCAGCAAATATATGAGCAAAATGTAATAAAGATGATCATGAGCTCAATTTAGCTAACATTTTCCCAGCCTAACGGATATGACCAAATATCCAGACCGAGATTCAATGAAATCGGACATTGATTAATTTGTCAAGACGAGTCCCCCAAGCTTGTCTCAAAGCAGCACGATGGAGTTCTCCCAATTCAAAGCGGTGCTTAAATGATCTTCTAGGTGACCACACACGACTATTGCTTTCAATTATTTTAACGGTTGGATATGACTTTGGAACTCTTACGGGAAAAAAAACATGATTTCACGTGGAATTTCCAAATGTTTTGCCCATGTGAAATCATGTGAAACCAAGAGTTTTGGGAACACTTCACATGTGATGATGTGGATTTTTACATGTGAAATCATGTAAAACTATGTGTTTATGGGACACTTCACATGTGACGTTTCACATGTGAAATAATGTGAAACCATCTGTTTTTGGAACAGTTCACGTGATATTTCACATGAAGTTTCACATGTGGATTCAAATTTGATGCCCTGCAAACAAAAATGTGTTGTTATGATTGACACAGAGTGCTTTTAATATTTAGTGATTTCAACATATCTGACATACAGTGCATTTTGAAAGTATTCAGACCCCTTCCGTTTTTCCACATTTTGTTACGTTACAGCCTTTGATTAAATTATTTTTTCCCCTCATCAATCTACATACAATACCCCATAATGACACAGCTAAAACAGTTTTTTAGAAATTTGAGAAAATGTATAATTATTATTATTATTTTATTAAATACCTTATTTACATAAGTATTCAGACCCTTTGCTATAAGACTCCAAATTGAGCTCAGGTGCATCATGTTTCCATTGATCATCTCTGAGATGTTTCTACAACTTGATTGGAGTCCACCTGGGGTAAATTCAATGGATTGGACATGATTTGGAAAAGCACACACCTGTATACAGTATATAAGGTTCCACAGTTAACAGTGCCTGTCAGAGCAAAAACCAAACCATGAGGTCGAAGGAACTGTCCGTAGAGGTCCCCAAGAACACAGTGGCCTCCATCATTCTTAAATGGAAGAAGTTTGGAACCACAAAGACTCTTCCTAGACCTGGCCGCCAGGCCAAACTGAGCAATCAGGGGAGAAGGGCCTTGGTCAGGGAGGTGACCAAGAACCCAATAGTTACTCTGACAGAGCTCCAGAGTTCCTCTGTGGAGATGGGAGAACCTTCCAGAAGGACAACCATCTCTGTAGCACTACACCAATCAGGCCTTTATGGTAGAGTGGCCAGATGGAAGACACTCCTCAGTAAAAGGCACATGACATACCGCTTGGAGTTTGCCATAAGGACTCAGACCATGAGAAACAAGATTCTCTTGTCTGATGAAACCAAGATTAAACTCTGGCTTGAATGCTGGAGAAAACCTGGCACCTTCCCTACGGTGAAGCATGATGGTGGCAGCATCATGCTGTGGGGATGTTTTTCAGTGGAAGGGACTGGGAGACTAGTCAGGATCAAGGGAAAGATGAACGGAACAAAGTACAGAGAGATCCTTGATGAAAGCCTGCTCCAGACTGGGGCAAAGGTTCACCTTCCAACAGGACAACAACCCCAAGCACACATCCAAGACAACGCAGGAGTGGTTTCAGGACAAGTCTCTTTATGTCCTTGAGTGGCCCAGACAGAGCCCGGACTTGATCCCTATCGAACATCTCTGGAGAGACCTGAAAATAACTGTGCAGCGACGCTCCTCATTCAGCCTGATCTGCAGAGAAGAATGGGAGAAACACCCCAAATACAGGTGTGTCAAGCTTGTCATACCCAAGAAGACGCAAGGCTGTAATCGCTGCCAAAGGTGCTTCAACAAAGTACTGAGTAAAGTGTGTGAATACTTATGTAAATGTGATATTTCAGTATTATATTTTTTTTATAATACTGAAATATAAAAAATATAAAATCTGTTCTTGCTTTGTCATTATGGGGTAGTGTGTGTAGAAAAAAACCAATTTACTCCATTTTAGAATAATGCTGTAAAGGTCAAGAGGTCAGAATGCACTGTACATGACTACATTGTGTGTTTATTTATGAAGTCATAATTATTCAACATCTTCTAACCTGTAATTTGAACTCACAACCTCAGTCTGATGTTACTGCTACTCCACCATGTCTGTATTATAATGGATTTCAACTGTATTTCTACACTCTGGACTTCAAAGTAAATCTCAACTGTTAGAAATACACAAAGAAAAACGATTATATGTATCATAGTGATTCAGGAGTAACATTAAAACTGAATAATATGCCCCATCAAAATTAGACAACTATACATAAATCTCTCAAATAGCTGAAAAAAGTTAATGAAATCAATGGTGAGAGCTAGTCAGAATAATTGATATCTAAAATGGCAGTTCAGATGCTAAGTGCATAGATTATTGGTAATGAATGTGAATGCTACAGAATTTGTGGCTCAGCAGAAAGCCACAAGTGTACCTCAAAACCAGAAGTTGTGAGTTTAACTCCCACATACCTTAGCACATGTGAACACACTGTTCCAAAAACCCATGATTTCACATGTCGATTAACAAAATTAACAGCTATACAGGTCGATGGCAGAGAAATACTTCAGTAGCTAAAAATGCATATGATATGAGCGAGGGTAATAATAGTTTACTTAATAGACAGACTGGCTAAATGAACAGGTAAGTGAATATTTTGCATGGTTAAATTCGCTGTACAGGTAAATATACAGTTATATTTACAGATAAGTGAATACTTGCATGGTTACACAAACTGTACAGGTAAATGACAGGAAGAGATACTTAAATAGCTAAATGTGTGTATGATAAAATTTGGGGTAATAATAGTAATTCCCTTAAAATACAGTCCTTAGTGCGCAGGGTTTAATTACAGACAACTGCACGTATTGCACATTCGATATACTTAAAGCAATGAGAAAAGGTGCAACTGACAGGATACTAATATGCATTCCTGAGTGAATGCCTACGTAAGTTAGGTCCAAGAATTACTAGCAATATTGCACGTGATATGATAAACAACTGTACATGAGTATGTATATTCAGACCTGCATGAATAAATAGGTCCTGAGTGAATGAGTGATGACAGACCAGAGTTACTCACGGATGGATGCATAATTGTTAAACTAGGTCCTAGCACCCCAACAGTTCCAGATCTATGTTGCCGACGGCACGGCACGGCACCCCGGTGAGGCATTATGTAGTCTAATAGCCGCCGGCAGGAAGGACCTCCTGTAGCGCTCTCTGGCACACCGTGGTGGGATCAGTCTGTGACTGAAAGTGCTCCTCTGCATCATAACCATGGCGTGCAGAGGGTGGGTGACGTTGTCCATGATGGCCAGCAGTTTGGCCAGGATCCGTCTCTCCGCCACCTCCTCTAGAGTGTCAAGGCTCATCCCCAGGACAGAGCTAGCCTTCCTGATCAGCTTATTTACCCGAGAAGCATCACCGGCTTTAATGTTTGCTCCCCAGCACACCACTGCAAAAAAGAAAACAGACTGGTAGAAGGTATGCAGTATGCACACGTTGAAGGACCTGAGCCTCCTCAGAAAGTAGAGTCGGCTCTGGCCCTTTTTGTACAGGGCCCCGGTGTTACCAGCCCATTCCAGCCTGTTGTCCATATGGACTCCCAGGAACTTGTATGACCCAACCATTTCCACATCCATCCCCTGTATAGGGACTGCAGTCAGTTGTGCCTTGGTTCTCCTGAAGTCCACCACCATCTCTTTTGTTTTGCTGATGTTGAGCTGAAGGTGGTTCTGCTCACACCACAACACAAAGTCACTGATTGTGCTCCTGTACTCCTCCTCCTGCCCACCCCTGATGCACCCTACAATTGCGGAGTCATCCGAGAACTTCTGTAGGTGGCATGTTTCAGAGTTATATCTGAAGTCTGAGGTGTAGAGGGTGAACAGGAAGGGGGACAGGACCGTTCCCTGGGGGGCCTCTATGTTGCTAACTGCCCGTTCTGACACACAGCTCTGTAGTCGCACAAATTGTGGCCTACCGGTCAGGTAGTCCGTGACCCAGGAGACTAAGGGTGCTTCCACTTTCATCCTCCTCATCTTCTCACCCAGTAGCAGGGGCTGAATGGTATTGAAGGCACTGGAGAAGTAAAAAAACATAACCCTCACAGTGCAACCTGCGTTGTCCAGGTGAGTGTAGGCCCTCTGCAGAAGGTAGATGATTGCATCATCCACCCCGATGTTGCGCTGGTATGAAAACTGCAGGGGGTCCAGTGATGTGCACACCAGGGGTCTGAGGTGAGCGAGGACTAACCTTTCCAGGGTCTTCAAACTGCTCATTAACACCTTCATTCAGATTTAAAAATACAGTAACTAGTTTCACCACAACTAGACAAAAACCTCCAGAGGACCATGACACAACGTTCTGAGAATGTCCTAAAAACATCCTTGGGGATGACCCTGGATCAAACTGGGAACTATACAAAACCTGCAGGGGACCACGACTGTTTAAATTGAATTAATGTAAATTATGCCTTTTAAAATAAAGTAAAATATTCTAAATTACATTTGATCTGGGTTCTCACATGTGCTCAAATGTTGTCACGTGTCATGGTATCACATGTTGACATTTTGCATCTTCATGTTGAATTTATTTCACATGAGATCCTGTTTCACATGTTGTCACAGGTAGTTTCATGTTCTTACATGATGAAATTTTGCATCCACTGCGACCTGGACAAGACAAAGCAAAGCAGTGCAACAAAAAACATCACAGAGTTACACATGAGAATAAACAAACGTACAGTCAATAACACAAAAGAGAATCTATATACAGAGTGTGCAAATGTAGTGCAAAATGCAGGTATTTATTTCACATAAATCTCACAAGATCATGTCCTCACATGCAGTGGATGAAAAAGTACTCAATTGTCATACTTGAGTAAAAGTAAACATACCTTCATAGAAAATGACTCAAGTAAAAGTGAAAGTCACCCAGTAAAATACTACTTAAGTAGAAGTCTAAAAGTATTTGGTTTTAAATATACTTAAGTATCAAAAGTAAATGAAATTGCTAAAAATGTACTTAAGTATCAGAAGTAAAAGTAAAAGTATAAATAACTTCAATTTCTTTTTGTTAAGCAAACCAGACTGTAAAATGTTCTAGTTTTTTTTAATTTACAGATAGCCAAGGGCACACTCCAACACTCATTTACAAACAAAGCATTTGTGTTTAGTGAGTCCGCCAGATCAGAGGCAGTAGGGATGACAAGGGATGTTCTCTCGATAAGTGTGTGAATTAGACCATTTTCCAGTCAAAATATAACGAGTACTTTTGGGTGTCAGGGAAATGTATGGAGTAAAACGTTCATTCTTTTCTTTAGGAATGTAGTGAAGTAAAAGTTGCCAAAAATATAAATAGTAAAGTAAAGTACAGACACCCCAAAAAGCTACTTAAGTAGTCCTTTAAAGTATTTTACTTAAGTACTTTACACCACTGCTCACATGTGCTCACATGTTGTCACATGTAGTTTTACATTATCACGTTGCTTCACACGAAATCCCGTTTGATCATATGATATCATGTGAAATTCATGTGTTTTTTCCATAAGGGAAGTTTCAGTATAAGCAAGAATTCGATATATGCCTTTAATTGCATTAGTCCACTTTATTCCAATATTTTTGTAATTCAGTTGATCATAAATAAGGTGAGTTTTCCTCTTTTTGCGCTTTTTCTAGGCCCGATGGCTGGCTCTTCGTCTCCTCACTCCGTTGCCGCCTGCCTCCAACACATTGTCTCAACACTAGTTTAAATCAAAATACTGTTTTCTACAAATCTGGCTTTTTTTCAGGTTTGGGCTCATTTAATTTATGTACCGTCAAACCGGGTCTGGGGTCTCGTTCACCGGGCTTGGGTCAGACCGGGCAAAAATGTTCAGGCTGGATGAGAACGCTACTTGCTAGAGGTAAAACCATATTGCCAGCACACTCAGTGTGTGTGTGTGTGTGTGTGTGTGTGTGTGTGTGTGTGTGTGTGTGTGTGTGTGTGTGTGTGTGTGTGTGTGTGTGTGTGTGTGTGTGTGTGTGTGTGTGTGTGTGTGTGTGTGTGTGTGTGTGTGTGTGTGTGTGTGTGTGTGTGTACGTGTACAAATTCGACAGTCACAGGATGGGGACTTCAAATAGGCCTATGGCACGTCAAGGGAATTGTAGCCTACTGTTCAGATGGGTTAAATGGAAACTGAAATCTTTACACTGACTGTAGGTCAATAACCTCTCACAATATTAACTCCTGCAGAATTAAGCATTTTTTGCAGTAAAAATTGTCATATTTAGGCAAAATTCGGACTCGGAAACAGGAGTGGAGAAATATTATTTATTTCTTTCAGCATCTTGAGAGAATGGGAATGCTTAGTTAGATACCGTCTGTAGAGGTGCTATCTTTATCAGCATCATAAAAGCTGATATTATTCCAACCATATAAAATATGCATCCAAACCGAAATGATTTCCTTACAACCATTACAACAACGTCATAAATTCCTGGCAGAGACGCTCTCCCCCTGGCCATACAGAATGGGAGAAAGACAATCTCAGAACAGGACAAAGAGACTCTCCCGACAAATACTACTACCTCCAACTGTTGGAGAATTAAACAATATTTCTCATTTTGAGAATGTGGAGACTGTCAGTGGAAAAGCCAGCTACGATCCTGTCCACTCTGTGTCACCGTGGTGACCTCATAAAGGACAGTACAGCCACATTACCCTAAATCTGTCATTACAGGTACCTCAATTATGAGGCTTGCATCTGAAATATTGTATAAAATGTTTGACTAAGCATGAGAATACTCTTGAAACGATAACAACGTGATTTAATCTTCTAAAATTAATATTGTTTGTTTGTTTTATGGAAACTTGGGCCCAGCCAGTAGCCACACCAAAGTGAACAGACATTGGTTGGAAATGATGAACCAAGTACAAAAGCCCCCGTAACGATCGTTAACATTCAGTTCCAAAGAACGAGGTGGACTAGTTCCCCATGCCCAGAAAACGGGAGAGCTTGCTCCACACGTTTGAAATGGCAAATCTAGTAAGAACATTGACCGACGCGGAAGCATCGACACGGAAGACCCTACAAAGGATAGTGGTGACCTCTACTGGGAAAACCAAAAAAAAAAACACAGGTGCAGTTAATACAGGTAATGAGTGGAGAACAGGAGGGCTTCTTAAAGAAAAACTAACAGGTCTGTGAGAGCCAGAATTCTTACTGGTTGGTAGGTGATCAAATACTTACAGTGGGGAGAACAAGTATTTGATACACTGCCGATTTTGCAGGTTTTCCTACTTACAAAGCATGTAGAGGTCTGTAATTTTTATCATAGGTACACTTCAACTGTGAGAGACGGAATCTAAAACAAAAATCCAGAAAAACACATTGTATGATTTTTAAATAATTCATTTGCATTTTATTGCATGACATAAGTATTTGATCACCTACCAACCAGTAAGAATTCCGGCTCTCACAGACCTGTTAGTTTTTCTTTAAGAAGCCCTCCTGTTCTCCACTCATTACCTGTATTATCTGCACCTGTTTGAACTCGTTACCTGTATAAAAGACACCTGTCCACACACTCAATCAAACAGACTCCAACCTCTCCACAATGGCCAAGACCAGAGAGCTGTGTAAGGACATCAGAGATAAAATTGTAGACCTGCACAAGGCTGGGATGGGCTACAGGACAATAGGCAAGCAGCTTGGTGAGAAGGCAACAACTGTTGGCGCAATTATTAGAAAATGGAAGAAGTTCAAGATGACGGTCAATCTCCCTCGGTCTGGGGCACCATGCAAGATCTCACCTCGTGGGGCATCAATGATCATGAGGAAGGTGAGGGATCAGCCCTGAACTACACAGCAGGACCTGGTCAATGACCTGAAGAGAGCTGGGACCACAGTCTCAAAGAAAACCATTAGTAACACACTACGTCGTCATGGATTAAAATCCTGCAGCGCACGCAAGGTCCCCCTGCTCAAGCCAGCGCATGTCCAGGCCCGTCTGAAGTTTGCCAATGACCATCTGGATGATCCAGAGGAGGAATCGGAGAAGGTCATGTGGTCTGATGAGACAAAAATAGAGCTTTTTGGTCTAAACTTCACTCGCCGTGTTTGGAGGAAGAAGAAGGATGAGTACAGCCCCAAGAACACCATCCCAACCGTGAAGCATGGAGGTGGAAACATCATTCTTTGGGGATGCTTTTCTGCAAAGGGGACAGGACGACTGCACCGTATTGAGGGGAGGATGGATGGGGCCATGTATCGCGAGATCTTGGCCAACAACCTCCTTCCCTCAGTAAGAGCATTGAAGATGGGTCGTGGCTGGGTCTTCCAGCATGACAACGACCCGCAACACACAGCCAGGGCAACTAAGGAGTGGCTCCGTAAGAAGCATCTCAAGGTCCTGGAGTGGCCTAGCCAGTCTCCAGATCTGAACCCAATAGAAAATCTTTGGAGGGAGCTGAAAGTCCGTATTGCCCAGCGACAGCCCCGAAACCTGAAGGTCTGTATGGAGGAGTGGGCCAAAATCCCTGCTGCAGTGTGTGCAAACCTGGTCAAGAATTACAGGAAACGTATGATCTCTGTAATTGCAAACAAAGGTTTCTGTACCAAATATTAAGTTCTGCTTTTCTGATGTATCAAATACTTATGTCATGCAACAAAATGCAAATTAATTACTTAAAAATCATACAATGTGATTTTCTGGATTTTTGTTTTAGATTCCGTCACTCACAGTTGAAGAGTACCTATGATAAAAATTACAGACTTCTACATGCTTTGTAAGTGGGAAAACCTGCAAAATCGGCAGTGTATCAAATACTTGTTCTCCCCACTGTATATGTGAAGTAAATGTGACATCATGGGGATGCAAAATGTGAAAACAACAAGATGCAAGTTGACCAACTCCTTCAACACTGTTCTGCAAACTTTGCAATAGAATGTGTCAGTAATGAGCTGCACTGTAACGATTATATTGTGCATTTGCCAGTAACTTACTGGAAACTTGTTAAAATAAGTTGTTGTGAATTAGTCATTTCTTAACTGGAAATTACGCAGTAAGTTATTGTAAAAGTCACAATAACTTACTGGCAAAACATTAAGAGGTGAGACAAACATGTACATGTAGGTTGTTTCTAGGATGCCTACAGGCCTCACAAGACTCCTTGGAAGGTGCCCGGTACCAGTTGAAAAAATTAACGGAAGTACAGTATATAGGGAGAGTGTTTAGTTCCAAAAATAAAGGGTTACATACATGTAAAAAATATACATATATGTTTCCTGATCTTTCTTATGTCTCTCAGATATAGGAGAGACACTTCAGAACAAACTTCATTTTGATTTATTGGGGATTATCTGTTGTTCTATGTAGTGAATCTGTTATTCAATGTGTTTGTATGGGCTAATAGCAGTAAGGCCAAACATAATTTTACATCAAATCAAATTTAATATATTTATTTGATACTTCAAGGGGTCTTAAAATTCTAAAACAAATAGCTAAATTATCCTTGGCATGACCTTCTTAAAATGATTCCATAGAGCTTAGTAGAACCCCCACACTATATTGAATATATTGGGAAGAAAAATTGACCATTATACTAGATTATCTGTACATGTACCCTAAAAGACACCGACCAGTACCATGTGAAGGTACCTTATGTGTACATTTGACCTTTTTGTACACCAGTGGACAACACTGTACCGTAACCATACTCATATTTTAGAGTGTGTGGATAAACACTACCGGTCAAAAGTTTTAGAACACCTACTCATTCAAGGGTTTTTCTTTACTTTTACTATTTTCTACATTGTAGAATAATAGTGAATACATCAAAACTATCAAATAACACATATTGAATCATGTAACCAAAAAAGTGTTAAACAAATAAAACATATATTTTATATTTGAGATTCTTGAAATAGCCACCCTTTGCCTTGATGACAGCTTTGCACACTCTTGGCATTCTCTAAAACAGCTTCATGAGGTAGTCACCTGGAATACATTTAAATTAACAGGTGTGCCTTCTTAAAAGTTAATTTGTGGAATTTCTTTCCTTCTTAATGTGTTTGAGCCAATCAGTTGTGTTGTGATAAGGTAGGGGAAGATAGCCCTATTTGGTAAAAGACCAGTCCATCATTACTTTAAGACATGAAGGTCAGTCAATGCAGTTGCAAAAACCACCAAGCGCTATGATGAAACTGGCTCTCATGAGGACCGCCACAGGAATGGAAGACCGAGAGTTACCTCTGCTGCAAAGGATAAGTTCATTAGAGTTACCAGCCTCAGAAATTGTAGCCCAAATAAATGCTTCACAGAGTTCAAGTAACAAACACATCTCAACATCAACTGTTCAGAGGAGACTGTGTGAATCAGGCCTTCATGGTTGAATTGCTGCAAAGAAACCACTACTAAAGGACACCAATAAGAAGAAGAGACCTGCTTGGGCCATGAAACATGAGCAATGGACATTAGACCGGTGGAAATTTGTCCTTTGGTCTGGAGTACTGTACATATGGGAAATGTTTGGTTCTAACCGCTGTGTCTTTGTTAGACGTGGTGTGGGTGAACAGATGATCTCTGCATGTGTATTTCCCACCATAAGCATGGAGGAAGAGGTGTTATGGTGTGGGGGTGCTTTGCTGTTGACACTGTCTGTGATTTATTCAGAATTCAAGGCACACTTAACCAGCATGGCTACCGCAGCATTCTGCAGCGATAGAACCTTGGAGTGAATCAAAAGCATTGTTCATCAGAGGTAGGGGATACTTGTTTTTAACTGTCATGTCATTGAGACCTCGGAAATCAATGCAGGGTCTGAGGGTGCCGTCTTTCTTACCGACAAAGAAGAAGCCGGCCCCCAAGGGAGAGGATGAGGGACAGATGATGCCGGCGTTCAGGGACTCACGAATGTACTTCTCCATCGCCTCCCGTTCTGGCTTGGAAATGCTGTATTGGCGACTCTTGGGATAAGTAATCCCAGGCAGCAATTTAATTGCGCAATCATAAGGATGGTGAGGTGGAAGAGAGAGGGCACACTGTTTGCTGAACACCTCCTTGAGGTCATGGTACTCCCTAGGAACAGAGGTGAGGTCAGGAGGCTGGACGTCCTCTACCTGGTTGCTCGGAAGTTGGGAACAAGCAGATTTTAGACAGTTAGTATGGCAGTTAGCACTCAAATTGGTAACCTTGCCTGTTGACCAATCGATGGAGGGGTTGTGTCTGACCAGCCAGGTGTGACCTAAGACTATAGGAATAGCAAACGTATGGTTTCGGTTCTATTGGTAACCCGAGCCAATAACCGACCGTCTAGGGTGTTAGCCTCAATGGCCTCCGGAAGTTCTGGTGGTTTGGCTCGCTAGCATTCTCCCCACATCTAGTGAGCCTGCCGGTTTACCGGCCGCTGGGGACAGGAGGATAGGTAATGGCCTGGGTGACCACAATAAAGGCAGCTGTTTTGGTTCCGATGACGCTGGCGTTCCTCCTCGCTGAGACGGTAACGTCCGACCTGCATAGGTTCAGGCTCGGGCCGACTCTCTGCTCTTCTAACCTCCCGAATAGCAGACTCGTGAGGTGGTGCAGCTCTCCCCATAGCTTCTGGTATTCTGACAGGTTGGGGGAACGTGGCTCCGTCTCGCCGTTTCTCTCGTCTGCGTTCTCGACATCTGTTATCCACACGTATGGCTAAAGAAATGAATTCATCTAGACCATTAGGTTCAGGATACAAAATTAATTTGTCCTTAATCTGTTCACTTAGCCCCTTGGCGAATACCGCTTGTAATGATTCCTTATTCCATCCACTTTCTACGCCTAACGTGCGGAATTCAATTGAGTACTCTGCCACACTACGAATTCCCTGGTGCAGTGAAACTAAGCGTTTAGACGTGTCCTTACCCCGAACCGGGTTGTCTAATAATTTCCTCATTTCTTGAACAAAAGCTTGGTAGGAATTGGTTACCGGAATCTGACGTTCCCATATGGCCGACGCCCACTCTAATGCTTCGCACCGAAGAAGTCCAAGCAGGTAGGCTATCTTGGCTTTATCCGTGGTGTAGGAACGGGGCTGGAGATCAAAAACCAAACCACACTGTAGCAAAAAAGACAGACAACCTCCCAAATTCCCATCATACCCCTTGGGGGTTGGAACCCAGGGTTCTCGATCCGGAGCTGATACTGATGAGGGTTCCACATGTGTGGGTGTAGGCGTAGGCATTGTGACATTGGCACACCTATATTTGGGGAGCTTTTCTCATTCTTCTCTGCAGATCCTTTCAAGCCCTGTCAGGTTGGATGGGGAGCGTCGCTGCACAGCTATTTTCAGGTCTCTCCAGAGATATTAGATCGGGTTCAAGTCCGTGTTCTGTCTGGGCCACTCAAAGACATTCAGAGACTTGTTCCGAAGCCAATCATGCGTTGTCTTGGCTGTGTGCTTAGGGTCGATGTCGACATCATCAACGATCTCTCTGTACTTTGCTCTCTACATCTTTGCCTCGATCCTGACTAGTCTCCCAGTCCCTGCCGCTGAAAAACATTGCCTCAGCATGATGCTGCCACCACCATGCTTCACCGTAGGGATGGTGCCAGGATTCCTCCAGACGTGACACTTAGAATTCAGGCCAAAGAGTTCAATCTTGGTTTCATCAGACCAGAGAATCTGAATTTATTTTGATCTAAATTCATGAATGAGTTGGTCACTCAGCTTTATGCTGACAAATCCTCGTTGGACTCTCTTTCATTCAGTTTTTTCTTCAGATCAGCAAAGAAGGACTCCGTGTTTCCGCTATCACTCTTTCACACGGTGGTAAATAAAGACAGTTTGTTATTTTGAATTATTTATTCAAAATAACTAGCTAGACATCTTATGATTTTATTTACTAGCTAGACATCTTATGACTTCATTAACAATGTCCATTGAGAACGCACAATGACTATATCACTTAGCTAAGATAAGAATGACGTGAATAATCAAGTCAATAAACACTGGGTAGTTAGTTAGATAGCATATAGTTAATATACTGGCAAGTTTGATGTATTAGTAGCCAACTAACGTTAGGTAGCTAGCTAACAAATATCGGTACGTACAAGCAACTGATGTTTATAATATGCTATGCGGTTCGTAAGGCTAGCTTAGCTAACAAATTGTCAGCCAACATAGCGTATAACGTAACTTATTTGAAAAGTCACTATGTCACGCCTGCTCCCGCTCTCCCTCCCTGGCGCTCAAGGGTGCCAGGCTGCCCTGCACTACGCACTCCTGCCACCATCATTACGCACACCTGCTTCCCTCGTCACGCGTATCAACGATTATTGGACTCAATCTCTTGTCATTATCTTCCCTATATATGTCTGTTCCCCAGCTCTGTTCCGCGCTGCTGCATTAATTGTAAATTGTTGTTTGTATTTCATCACCCGGGTCTGACGCTGTTCTGGTCCTGTCTTGTTCTGTTCCATGTCTGTGTTTTTAAATGTTAACTCCCCGTACCTGTCGTGTATTGATGTGATGTACTGATGTAGGACGTCACCACGTCAGTAAAGGAATGTGAAGGGGGCTGCACTGACAGTGATGGAATAAAGACATGTTGAAGTTTACCTCTCAGTCTGGTTTATTTAATCCACTATAATATCTTAATTTAGCACAAGATGTAAGTTTAGGACTGAACAATGGCGACGAGGATAACGTTAGAAAACAATAGTTAAATCTGTGCTTTTCCAAATCATGTCCAATCAATTGGATTTACCACAGGTGAACTCCAAGTAGAAACATCTCAAGGATGACCAATGGAAACAGGATGCACCTGCTCAATTTCGAGTCTCATAGCAAAGGGTCTGAATACTTATGTAAATAACTAATATATATTATTTTTTTTTTAAGTATGAGTATTAATCACAGCTATTGTTTAACATGATGTGTGAAGTCCTGTGATATTTCTATAAAAGCAGTAACGTGCGGCTGGCCAATATAGTGAGGGCTAGCTAATGTGCTTAATTATTAGGGAATTAAATGATGCGCTATTGCCTCTGCCATCCGTCTGTCCGCCAGTCCGTCCGTCCCGACCAACGTGTTAGTTTAGCAAGGAGGATGGTGGGGAAAGAGAGAACGCTAGCTGAGTGAGAGTTCTCTAATCTGGTGTAGAAGAACACAACCTGCTAAAACAGCATAATGGTGTACAGTACCCTCTGGCAGCATTGAGACAGCAGCTAGTTTAGTGGATTTTTTTTATAGGGAATGACAAAGTGGTGTGGAGTGGGATCAATGCTGTGAGGTGGAGTGGGCTGTTTGTTCCTTCTGTGTGTATGTGTATACACGTGTGTATGTACCGGTATATGTGTGTGTGTGTGTGTGTGTGTGTGTGTGTGTGTGTGTGTGTGTGTGTGTATGTGCGTTCCGTGGTTGCTGCGTTGAAAACGGATTGAGGGGATCGATGAAGCATTTGTTTTGTTTAGGTAAATGATCACCATGGAAATGGACAGGAGCACTCCGTCTTGCGTCCCTGAGGGGAGCGAAGACAAATAGGTATCAAACCCACATCATCCCTCTCGCAGGCTCAGTGTCTCTCTCAGTGTCTCTGGGACTGGGACTTGAGTTGGCATCGACTGTTCTGGGCTGTGACTCCACTGGCATCAACAGTCTGTAGACTGACTGACTGCTGTTTATCAATGTAATGAGGTTCCTTGTCTGTCTTTGTGACCGAATGGTTTCGAACCTGGGTCGTTTGTACACCACAATACTTTGTTAGCATGCTGAACTAAGGCCTACAACTCTATTCAATCCATAGCGCTGAAGGCAATGTTCCCATGGTCGCGGATACTGCATTCATTGTGAACGCTGCATACAGTATGTTGGCTGAATCAAAACTACCTTGAACTAAGTTGAACTACCTTGAACTATAAAAAAAGCCGAACTCATTAAGAGGTGGCTTCTAAATGAAAATACTTGCAGATCAATAAAATGGCCCTGTAGATATAATTAAATTTAGAGGATTGGAGGATTCTAAATGAATATCTAAGTGGTATTTTTTGTTTGTATGCATATGTTTTGTTTTGTCTAAAAATATGAACACACAATGACTATACCACTTAGCTAAGATAAGAATGACGTGAATAATCAAGTCAATAAACATTGGGTAGTTAGTTAGATAGCATATAGTTAATATACTGGCAAGTTCGATGTATTAGTAGCCAACTAACGTTAGGTAGCTAGCTAACATACCGGTACGTACAAGCAACTGCTTTAATAATATGCTATGCGGTTCGTAAGGCTAGCGTAGCTAACAAATTGTCAGCCAACATAGCGTATAACGTAACTTATTTGAAAAGTCATTATGTCACGCCTGCTCCCGCTCTCCCTCTGCCCTGCACTACGCACTCCTGCCTCCATCATTACGCACACCTGCTTCCCTCGACACGAGCATCAGCGATTATTGGACTCACCTGGACTCAATCACTTGTCATTACCTTCCCTATATCTGTCTGTTCCCCAGCTCTGTTCCGCGCTGCTGCATTAATTGTAAATTGTTGTTTGTATTTCATCACCCGGGTCTGACGCTGTTCTGGTCCTGTCTTGTTCTGTTCCATGTCCGTGTTATTAAATGTTAACTCCCCGTACCTGTCGTGTATTGATGTGACATACTGATGTAGGATGTCACCACGTCAGTAAAGGAATGTGAAGGGGGCTGCAAAGACACGTTGAAGTTTACCTCTCAGTCTGGTTGATTTAATTCAGTATAATATCTTAACTTAGCACAAGTTGTAAGTATAGGATTGAACAGTACCTGCTTTTCATCTCCAGCGTCGGTTCTTACACATTACTGTATCACATTGCTCAATATTTTTTAATTAGTTAAAGCTTTTAATTTGTATCCATTTTCGACGGACTTCGGCTGTATATTTTCACGTTTCACGTTGTGAAGCCACATCAATTTTCTGAAGAATTGCATTATGGGCCCTATAACTACGGAAATAGTGTCCACTGCTTGTATACTTCGTATTTTGGCGAATGTAGTATGACATCCGGAAAACTTTTGGCATACTAACTATATCCATACTATGACCAATAAGCATACTACATACTCAATTTACGTCACAAATAGTATGGTTAGTGCTGTTAGTATGAGTACTCAAACAGAGCTATGGTTTCACATGTGCGAAGTCATGTGATATTCGACATGTGAAATCATGTGGTTTTTCTAGAAGGGCAGTTACGCGCGGCTGGCTAATATATTGAGGGCTAGCTAATGTGCTTAATTATTGGGGAATTAAATTACGAATAGCTGTCCGTCCGCCTGTCCGTTCAGACTACCGAGTTAGTTTAGCAAGGAGGATGGTGGGGAGAGAGAGAACGCTAGCTGAGTGAGAGTTCTCTAATCTGGTGAAGAAAACAAATACATAGTTCCTCCAAATTTGCTCCATTCATTTTTTGCTTAAAAAGATCATTTCAAACCCCATCTATTTTTGTGACTATGTACCTGTCAGACACTGATCTGTTTCACCTGTCTTTGTGATTGTCTCCACCCCCCTCCAGATGTCGCCCATCTTCCCTATTATCCCCTGTGTATTTATACCTGTGTTCTCTTTTTGTCTGTTGCCTGTTCGTTTTGTTTCGTCAAGCCTACCAGAGTTTTCCCCCTTTGCTCCTGCCTTTCTACAGTTCCTGTTTTCTAGTTTTCCCGGTTTTGACCATCCTACCTGCCCTGACCCTGAGCCTTCCTGCCGTCTTGTTCCTTTGCCCCACTACTCTGGATTACCGAACTCTGCTTACCCCGACCCTGAGCCTGCCTGCCGTCCTGTACTTTTGCCCCGTCTATCTGGATTACTGACCCCTGCCTGCCCCTGAACTGTCTTTTGCCTGCCCCTGTTGGTTTAATAAACTGTTGTTACTCCGACGTTGTCTGCACCTGGGTCTTACCTGTAACGTCTGATAGTACCCTTTGGGTTTGAAGTAGGCAATCCTAAGAAGCTTCAACATTCCAACAACATGTCGTAGGCTATTGAATCAGGACCTACCCGATGATATGCGGCCGCTGTGTTAAAAAAACAATTTGATTTTCTCTAATCTGTTGATGATCAGATACTCACCTCTTACAGTTGATAGACAACTTTAGCACTGTTACAAACTTAGACTCCTCTGTTTTTAACAATAGCCTGTATAGAAATCTAAACGTCTCCGGTGCTGGCAGCAAGCTCTCATTCGTGGTCTTGCTTTCAATTCCACAGGCTGTGTGACCTATTTCTTGGTATACTGATAACAACATCTCTGTGCATTAGTGGTTGGGTAAGCTAAGTAAATACAAAAGAATAGGCCTACTTAAAAGAACAGTGATGAAGGAAATAAAAAATGCTGGGCAGAGCATGCCCAGAGCATGTGCCTGAGCAGTACCGGAGTGAAATTGGAGGGAGAGACATTCCAAAAAATGTTTTATCCACTCCAACCAACTGACACACTCGCCGCACCTTTCTCCACTCCAGCTCTACTTAGCTCACATCCTATTACAGTCTAAGTAAGCCAAACATTTTTTTTTACTGTTACTGAGACTGTTGTTGTACTCAAGGTGTGTACTTGCAGCTGTATTTTGTATTTTGAAAATACTAAATACCTACCTGTATATACCTGTATCTAAAAACAACATAGAAGTATTTTGTATTTTAGTTTGATACATTGGTCTTTAGAGTATCTTGTATTTGTAACATTATACATTTGAATGTATCTTTTGCCCATCTCGGACACACACACACACACACACACACACACACACACACACACACACACACACACACACACACACACACACACACACACACACACACGCACACATATATTTGACCAAGATATCAGTCTCTCGTCGAGGAAATAAATATTTATTAATAACTTTAGTAATCATGATAATAACTGCAATAATAATTGTGATAATAATTTAACAATTTCACAATAGTAGTGTATCTCTGAAGCACATTGGAAGCATACAGAAAGTAGGACAAAACAAGAAGAGAATAAATTAAGATACAGATTTTGAACAGCTGAAAATGTAGTCTCTTTAAATTGTTCAATATATTTCTTTATTTATCTTTTTCATTTACCTACTCATCTTTTAAACTATACGACCTTGGAACAAAAATAATAATACGAAGGAAATAGAAATCAATTTGTTTGCACATGAAGAGTCCTTGTTTGGAATATACAGTAATACGACGTTCTGATATAGACAGAGAAGGGAAGGGAAGGGGGGGGAATCTGTACATTCGGAATACAAAAGCACAAAGTTTATAAGCCGTAAACAGACAGACAGACAGACAGACAGACAGACAGACAGACAGACACTGACTGAATGGAAGGGTTTCTCTTTCACAGGGCTAGCTTACTTCTGCACCACTCCAACCTTTGTGCTTTGGGGGACTGCATAGTGAACTAGGATGGAGACGGATGTGGAGGGAGGTGAATAAACTATAGGGGAGGTAGGTCTGTGGTTTTGGCTTAGAGGGTTGAGAGTTGGATCGGGTATTATAGGATAAACTGGTTCTGAACTGGGTTAGGTTTGGACTGAGGTTGCTGGGTTTAGATGAGACATGGTCAGGGTTTCTGCATTAGGGTTTAGGTTACAAACAAATCAGGGTTTTGTAAGGAAGCTTGTGGATTTTCGGGAAGTCGTATATTATTGGGATAAGTGGTGGACCTGGGCTTTGGGTTAGAGGGCACAGGGTTATAAGTGAGTTTAGGAGCAGTGGGTGGTGGCGTAGGGTACAGTACAGTTATTAGCCTTAGACAGTAACAGAGCTATAGTGAAGGCTGCTTCACACCTGTTTGTGCCGAATCCTTACTTGAGATCCACACACTTAAATATATTTTTTGCATAAGGTCCTCATTGACCTCAATGCATGATTTACACAAAAGTCTTGCAGAATTACGTGTGATGATTTCAAATGAGTATTCATCCCTTTCAGAGCAAACATTAACATACACACACACCACCTCTTTCTGTGGTGCTGGGAATAAAACAAATTCTTACCAATATTCTATGCCCAAAGAAAAAAAAGACTCCCTGCAATAACATTCACTTATGCTTGTTTATGTCAGGTAGACCAACATATTTACAAGGGTGCAGAAGAAAACTTGTGTGCAGGAGTAGTTTTATCACTGCTTTTATCACACATCTCTATCATCAGGGATGGACAACAGGTCTACATGAAAACAGAAAGTCTCAAAACAGACAAAAGAACAACAGAACCAGAATATCTGTCTCTGAAACACCCCAGAGGTCTTTGCACCCAGATCTCTGTTAGATTGACATCGTAGTTAGCTTTTTTGATTTGTTTGCTTTTCTTTTTTATTACATCAGTCTCTCTCAGTGCCAGTGCAGACTTGACAGCAAGAGTCCCTTGAGCTTTGCAACGACAGATAGTGGTGAGCGGTTGACAGGGGTTTTTCCTCTAGAACACGTTATCACCCACACCCTTTTTTGGTTCAGGTCTCATCATCTGTGCCACATACAGCTAACATGTTATAATTCTTAGCAGACACGCTTATCCAGAGCAATTATGATTAAGAGCCTTGCTCAAGGGCACATTGACAAATTTTTCACATATTTGACTTGGTGATTCAAACCAGTGACCTTTTGATTACTGGCCCTACGATCTTAAACGTTAGGCTACCTGCCACCCCTACCTGTCAACTCACATCTCTGGAACCTTGCATCCATTCATTCATTCCACTGCAAGGAAATGTCCATAGGCCAGCTTGTCAGATACAGTCACATCTGAGTCCAGGGAAACGTTCTTAGGCCAGCTTGTCAGATACAGTCACATCTGAGTCCAGGGAAACGTTCTTAGGCCAGCTTGTCAGATACAGTCACATCTGAGTCCAGGGAAACGTTCTTAGGCCAGCTTGTCAGATACAGTCACATCTGAGTCCAGGGAAACGTTCTTAGGCCAGCTTGTCAGATACAGTCACATCGGAGTCCAGGGAAACGTTCTTAGGCCAGCTTGTCAGATACAGTCACATCTGAGTCCAGGGAAACGTTCTTAGGCCTGCCTGTAAGATACAGTCACACCTGAGTCCAGGGAAACGTCCTTAGGCCACTCTGTCAAATACAGTCACATCTGAGTCCAGGGAAACGTCCATAGGCCAGCCTGTCAGAGAAAGCAGCTCACTGTGGTATAGGGAAGCTTGATTTGCAGCAGAGGCTGTGGTGAACTCATAAAGGAAAGAGAGCTCAGTTTTTTGCAGTACCATCCTGGCGTCCACTCAGAAAGGAGAGGGATAGGGTGTACCCTCATTCCCCTCGTTCTCTGTCCTCAAACCTGGATCCTCAACCCCCCTCTGGAATATGGTTCACAAATCCCCTCGAACACACCTCAGGTTTTAGCTCTGCAGCGCTAATCCATCCCTCTCTCTCTCTCTCTCTCTCTCTCTCTCTCTCTCTTTCACCTCAGAAGAGAGAAGATAGAAAGAAAAAATATATATATTTGAAAAATGTATTTTATCTGGCACACGGGACAGTATGCGGCTCTGCGATTCTCCTCTCCTGGTGTTCTCATTCTCATCAAATGTTAAAAGCCTTGGTGAGAAGCGTTCTGACTGATCCAGTAATGATTGCACTTATCTGGAGGTTCTTATCTGGAGTGAGTCTGTCTGCTGGTCACTGGTGTGTTCCACCATAATACCTTCCCAAGTCACTCTGGCCTTTACGTGACCGTCTGAAGTCCAGCATTATGGCAGAAGAAAGGTTTTTCTATATTATCATTGTGTAGTGTACAGCATACATATTGTTACAGAGTACAGTTAGTTTGTTTTTAAAAAATAACAACATTTACATAAAAAGTCCAAGAGTTTTTGAAGTTACATTCAATAGCTGAACCAAAGGAAGAGCAGAATATAGTATAAATCTCTCAGTATGTTCGACAGTGCATTAAGTCCTGCGTCATGAAATCAAATATTGACAAAATAAAAAATAAAAAAAAGCAAACTTAATTCCAAGGGTTGCAGATCACAAATAGATATATTTATATTCATCATATATAAATGTTTTTTTTCTTACTCAGTAATACAATAAATACAACATTAGTAAATAGCTACAATTAACTTTTTCCCATCATGTCTGACAGCATGTTATTAGTACAATGTTTAAATATAGAAGGATGTCACTCAAGTAGAGCTCGATATAAATAGAAAGGTTTCAAGAGACTTCAATAAAATGTTGTTGGTTGGTTTTGCAACCCTTCTGACAGAACTGTCTATCCCCTCTCTCTCTCTCTCTCTCTCTCTCTCTCTCTCTCTCTCTCTCTCTCTCTCTCTCTCTCTCTCTCTCTCTCCCTCTCTCTCTCTCTCCCTCTCTCTCTCTCTCCCTCTCTCTCTCTCTCTCTCTCTCTCTCTCTCTCTCTCTCCCTCTCTCTCTCTCTCTCTCTCTCTCTTTCTCTCTCTCTCTCTCTCTCTACTTTTGAACAGTAGTATATAGGGAATAGGATGCCATTTGGGACGATTGGGAGTGGACAGCTCCCATGTTTCTAATTTGTAGCTACATCCCCAACCCGCCCACCACCCCCCACCCCAACACGATGTACAAAAGAAGCGATTTGTTTACTACACAGCACAGCCACCTCAACCACAACTACACAACAACATGTTTTGGTAGCAACGCTGCGGTTCAGGGGGCTGCTGTGGCCAGCAACAGACATGACCTCTTGATACTGACCCCTGACCGTTAACCTCCAACCCGTTGTCCATGTTAACTTCAACTCCACATGCCTCCTGGACAGCTAAATACAATACAATGTGTGTTCCCTGGCTTTTTACAGGCTTCTCTGATTCCTTGCCGAACACACACCTTCTTCTTCTTCTTCTTCCTTGGCATTGACATTGGAGGGGGTCTTTTAGTTCGAGCTACAGAGATACAAAGTGAACTGGAAGCGCAACGTGTAGAGAAGAGCAGTTTTAAAGTGTAAGGAAGAGTTTAGCTCCACAATAGAGTTTAAATGTTCCCCTTTATATGACATCACTTCTTGTTTTCACTTTCCCTAACTTTCACCATGACCCACATGAAGTTATTCGTTTTTACCCTTTCAACCTATGACCCATGGACATCAATGGAAGACGCAGCCTACCACTCATTCGCCAGCCATTTGGGGTCGTTGCTACGGCACTACCGCGGTGTTACCGTGGCATTACCATGTAAGAGTCATGTCAGGCAGACAAGCAGCCCCTTACCATCAGCGTCTTGCCCCCGCCCCCCGCCCCCCCCCCTCCCATTAACCCAAACTTCCCAAAGACACATTATACATCTCTGTTTTTTACTTTGTTTGTTTCCCCCCACATTTTTTTTAAGCATACTTATACATTACATATAATAATATATTTACATACATTACTCTTTGCTCTTTTTGGAAATCATAAACTTAAAAAAGTTTAGAAAAATAAAATAGTTTTATGGTGCCCTCTCTCTTGGTCTCTTCCGCCCAGCAAGGCTTGTCCCAGGGGAAAGCTATATATCGTTCCGCCCCTAAACCTCCAGGCGCAGTGGTTTAGGCCGTTGTTATGGTGCTTGGCCAAAACATCTTCCATCTGTCCTCCCCTTTAAGCCTTGATAGAAGGGATCCTGACAATGTCCTCTCTTTTTTATTTTTGTTGATTTCGTTTGTTGTTTTTTTGTGTTCTTTCTTCTTCCATGTTGTTGTCTAGTTTTGGTTTTATTTACTAGAATAGAATAGAAAAAACAAACATTTCAATGTCAATGAATACTTCTTTTTTATATATATATACATTTTTATATTTTTCAACAGCATATATTAAATTCCAAACAGGAGCATGTAACACATTTCATATATTTTTAAAGTGTGGGAGTGTTAAGTCAGCACAAAATCAATCACAATCAATACAACTTTGATTTTTTTTTCCAAATCAAAATCAATACAACAATATAAAAAATCTAAATATCAGTAAAATCAGTAATGTCTGAACATGTTTAAACATTGACGTTGAGATCCTGAGATGAGACTGTGAATAAAAAATACATGACATTACATTACTTAACAGAGTAATTAACAGAGGAAGACCATGTAACATACTAGGAGTTACTACATGCAGCTATGGAACAATTGCAACTTTTTATGCTCACATTTTCTTACATTTTCATAAAATTAAATGAATGAACAGTGATAAGTACCTTTTAATTACCTGTACTTACAGTACATAACAGGTAATTGCATGGTAATCACACTGTAATGAAAGGGGTTATACCCTATGGCTGGTAATGTTACATACATTAGGTTATAGGTTACGGCTAGGTAATGTAAAGTGCAGTCAGTTTCAGAGTTCAGCAGCTGAGAGAGCGTGAGAGCAAGAGCGAGAGAGAGAGAGAGAGAGAGAGAGAGAAACAAAAGGGGATGTTCTGCATTCAATTCCTGCAGAGGGAGAGAGTTCTGCCGCACACAGCGGGGGTTCTGTTGACGGGCTATAGAACCTCTTTAGTTCAGAGAGATTAGCGTCTGGTGTGTCGATCTTCAGAGGAAGAACACAGAGGCCAACTTTAATTTCAGCAGCACTTTGTAGTCCCTCACCCCTCCTCCCCACTCCTCCCGGTTCTCCCGAGAGAGGAACCCAGAAACCAGCACAGCTGTGCCATGGCCTCACCGATCAGCCCCAATAATGCCTCCCTCTTGTCTCCTGAAGAGGCCGCTCCCCCGGCCTCACGTGGGAGGGCCCTTAAAACAAACACAGGAACAGAGCCAGCCTTCCGCAGAGGAAGGATGGAACAAAAGAGAGTGAAGAAGAAGAAGAAGAAGAAGAAGAAGAAGAAGAAGAAGAAGAAGAAGAAGAAGAAGAAGAAGAAGAAGAAGAAGAAGAAGAAGAAGAAGAAGAAGAAGAAGAAGAGTGGTGTGAATCCCCCTGGTCGTCGTTGTGGTGATTGTTGCCGGGCCGGGCCGAGTCTCTCTCTCTCTCCCTCCCTCCCTACCTAAGAGAGCAGCGCTGACAAACATATTAATCACCTCGGGCAAATAACTCCCGGAGAAGTTAATGCACTGAGAAGCCTCCGCTGCAGCCCCCCACCCCCTGCCTCTCCTCAGCTCTCCCCACCTGCCTGTGTGTGTGTGTGTGTGTGTGTGTGTGTGTGTGTGTGTGTGTGTGTGTGTGTGTGTGTGTGTGTGTGCTTCAGTGAAGACTTGAGCTGAGAGCACCAGATACCCCTCTTTTCCTCAGAGAGAGTTAGAGAGAGAGAGAGAGAGTTAGAGAGAAAGAGAGAGCGTTAGAGAGAGAGAGAGAGAGAGAGAGAGAGAGAGAGAGAGAGAGAGAGCGTTAGAGAGAGAGAGAGAGAGAGAGAGAGAGAGAGAGAGAGAGAGAGAGAGAGAGAGAGCGTTAGAGAGAGAGAGAGAGAGAGAGAGAGAGAGAGAGAGAGAGAGAGAGAGAGAGAGAGAGAGAGAGAGAGAGAGAGAGAGAGTAGCGTCGGCTGAATCATCCGTCATGTTTCAAAAAGCAAAGCAGAATCACCTTGCGTTACTAATGGCATCAGCATCCTTGAAAGAATAGACAAATGTGAAGCCTGGGGGTGACTTGTTTAAAGACAAAGTATATTGAGTTTGAGGATCAACAGTTAAATATGATATATACGTTTGATATAAATCTGTGGCTCTTTTGATATCGGGCCTACAAGAATGAGAAGCTTTCTCGTTTGTCCAGAGGCAAAGTAACAGTAACATACAGTACAGAGTATTGATAGAGTACAGTAGTGTAGCCTGATACAAGAAGGCTTCTGGGCATATCTGAAAAAAGAACCTTTAAACACAGAACACAGTAATAACACTTAAGTATAGCAAATACACTTTGATTATGACCACTGGACAGGTGAGTAGATATATAGTACACATACAAAAGATAATTTGCAATACATGTGTACATAAACACAGTGTTTGGAGGGTTTTTTTTTGCTTGTAGTTTTTATAAAATATACTTTTTAAAGAAATCCCCTGACATGTAAAACTGCAACATATTTAGTTTCAAACAGAACAAAGTCGCACAGACAGACATTTAAACGACTCGGCTCTCTGCAGCTAGCTAGCTACACACAATGAAAAATGAACGTTGAATTTTTATCAAACTAAAAAAGCACACCTGAGATGGCATGAACATCTGCACCTCAAGTTTGGCTTTTTATTCAAAGGTTATGGCAATGAGAGTACTACAGTCGAGTTTAGGAAGAATTTGATCCCACATGGCTCCTTTGACGTTAGCTCTGTGGCACTTCATAATATCTACAAGAATACTGTCACCTGATATTCCATTGAGAAAAGCCGTCTCTGTTACTTTACATGGGAGAGGGAATGATGATTTACGATGCAAATAAACTTCCCAGCCAGAGAGAGTTATATCACTACAAACGAGGACCACTACCTCTGGTGGTGTATGGGCTATGGGCTATGGACATTGACTTGGGTCCAGTGGAATGGAATTAAGGTATACATTAATGGATTGTGGTGGAAGAGGGAGAGATTAGCTGAGAGAGCCGACGGCAGCCATTTTGTGGCTGGCCCGTGGCCCGTGGAGCCATCTTACAAATGACTGCATTAACAGAGCCAATTAAAGTGGCAATCATTTAATGGCCGCCTACGCAGCCATGCGAGACCGGGCCTTTTATCACGTCAATCGGCCATAAGGCGGTAAGATTCAGTTAGAGCAGAGAGGCCAGTGGACCGACTTAGCTCTGCTCTACTCTCAATAAAACATGTCTCAACGTCTCCACTCAGCACTGACTGGGCACTAGGAAGATAGAAGAGAAGTTATGTCCTTTGAAAACAAATACACTGAATCGCCTAATTTAATAAAAGCTATCCATTTTAAGGTCATAGTATAATAAGTGGTAAAAAAAAATAGTCTTGGAATATTTGGGACAAATAGTTAAAAGTCAAAACATGGGGATTTGGTAAAAAAAGCAATTTTTTCCACTAAATATTTTGCCTTTTCATAAACTCATGAAGAACACATGTTTTCAGGGCGGGGTTCTCTCCTTTCACCAGAAATCAAGGTGCAGATGGAGTGATGGGGAAAAAAGGAGAAAAGAGCAACATTTTTATAGAGCCATGTCCTTCCCTATCTCGCCTCTGCAGTCATACTACCCAGGATGCTTTGATTTCATCTCCAATCGCTCTTTGAGTTTTAGGAGCATTGTAAAGGCGTTTACGACAAAAAGCAACAATCAAAACAAATCAACATCAAATAAAAAAACACATACCGCTTGAACTCCTCTAGGTTATTTAGACACATTGAATACACACGTACAGTAGTATAACGCAACAATACACTTCAAATAGTAATCTGGCCAAAGACACATATAATGACATGGTAAGCCATTGTTGCATATCAACCAGTACCCTATTGACATTATAGTGCACTACTTTAGACCAGGGCCCATAGGGAATAGGGTGCCATTTGGGAAGCACTCCATCTCTTCCCTTCTATAAAAGTATCAACAAAAAGGTGAAAGCCTTTTTTAAGTCATGTCCCAATGTTTAACCCCTATAGGACATGATATACTTTCATAAAGAACATTACGTTTTTTCATTTTCTTTTAAGATTTTCTCAATCTAATAATAATAGATAATAGCACTATAATTCATTTGATATACTAATAAATGCTATACTATAACACTTACATTTCTATAATAACACACAAGTACTGCAAGCAAATTATTCTTGGAAAAAAGCACACCTTGTAAAAAACAGAAAACAATCCAAGAGTAAGTGCCATGGAAGAGGTTAGAAATAAATAGATTAAGAGATAAAACAAAATATAAGTAAACATATGCCACACCAGAAGATTATTTACATACAAACATAACAGCAACATCAGAGTTGGTATCCCATTACCACAGAACAGCTGTTTTTGCATTGTGAGGTTATAGGTCTGTTGAGAGTGATCTAGAGCAGGGTTTCCTAAATAAGGCTGTAACGTAACAAAATGTGAAAAAAGTCAAGAGGTCTGAACACTTTCCAAAGGCATTGTACACTCTTAGAAGAAAAAGTTGCCTGGAAGAAACTTTTAGGTTGCCACACCGGCGGAACCTTTTCAGGTTCAAAAAGGTTCCCTGAGGAACCCCTCTGAAAAGGGTCTTTGAGGAACCCCTTTTTTTTTGTGATGGGAGTGGTTCAATTTTGAACCTTTTGAATAATATATTGTAGCGGTGGATTGGAGGCAAAATGGAGAACACCATCATGTTCGTGAGAGTCTCCCCTTTCCATAGTGGGGTCATATTAGTTTGTAGCCCGAACGGTTTCGGACGGTACAGACAGAAGTGGGCACATCGTCTGTACCAGCTTCAGACGAGTCCCTTGGGACTTGTGGTGGTCGTAGAGCAAAACAGAGAACGCTATCCTGTTTGTGAGAGTCACATCTTTCCATAAAGTTAGTAGACCAAACCCTTCAGACGCTACAGACGTTTTTGTGGGAATAACGATTTTCGCGATGTCTCCTGGTCTGACAAACAGTGCTGTAGCTCTGCCACTTTCCACCGCAGATGCAGAAGGCCAACATAGGTGGATGTGGTGGATTGAGACACTGATAGATCTATCTTACACAGACTTATTTTGGTGGGGATTATTTTATCATGTATTTAGAATGACGCACAGGTGCGTCAATAGACTCTTAAGGAGTATTGTAGGTTCCTCCAAGAACCCCTCAACTAACCGAAGGTGCATATATGAACCATTGACTAGCAATGGTTCCTTGAGGAACTTCAGGCGTTCCTTGAGGATCTCCGGGGTTCCTCAAATCACCACTAATCCTAGGAGTGTATGAATATGTTGTATATAAATACTGATATATTTGAGGTGAATATGTAAACATTTTTTGCTGGATATATTTGAGGTGTGAGCCAAGCTTGTGAAAGGACGCTGTGTCATTAAAACTGCCAAGGTTTACAGTGTAGCGTACTCTATTAATATGAACAAGATCAACGGTAATAAAGCCTACACAACAATTCTGAACATTTTAAGCTCCCTTGTTTAAAAAGAAAAGCCTGCGTAGTTGTCCTTTTAGTTATTTAAGAAGCCCCAGATGTGGTACTAAGAAGACAGAAGCTCTAATAATAACAGGATAGATCATATTCTGTACGGTACACAACAGCTAGGCAATAAGACGTGTACATTTAGAGCCATAGATGTATATATTTGTTTATATATATTTTCTAAATATATGGCTCTGGTAACAATCATTGAGGATAAATTGGGTGATGGATAGTACAGTGAGCAAACAAGACAGCCAGACACATGTTTATGAATCAAGGAATAGAATATCACAAAACAGAACGTACAATACTTGGTTAACAATCAGGCTGATTCCACAAGGGTATACAATACATCTATGAGTGAGGACATGGTGTACGAGAAGTGAAGGAGGTTCTTAAGTGTGACATTTAGCAGAACCCCAAGGACATGGGAAGTTAGAATTACATCTATTCCCTTTAAAAGGGAGAAGAGAGAGCGTGGGAGAGTAGAGGAGATGCAGTTTATCCAATCCATATTTCACAATGGCCTCCTGATCATTGGGAACAGAGAGGGGGAATAAAGAGAGTCTGGGAGAAATGGACAAAACAACATAGCAATGGACCAAAGAGGTGTGTGTATAGCTGTGCTTGTGTGTGGTGGAGTCAGTCTGCTGTATCTTCAAATGAGATCAGTGCTTATTGACTGAGCTCTGTTATCTCTAATCTGTGGAGTAAATTGCCCTCGGTAGCTGTTCCTCTATACAGTCTCCTTTCTTCCCTTGTGCCCGCTACCACTGACTCCCCTCTTTACGGTCCCATCACACAACACGTGTGTGTGTGTGTGTGTGTGTGT
>CM042388.1:19234912-19286085 GCA_023634145.1 Thymallus thymallus | reverse complement strand
AGAGAGAGAGAGAGAGAGAGAGAGATGATTATAATGACAGTTCAAAGTATTTATTTTTTATATTACCTTCTATTTCTTTTACTTGTCATCTGTCTGTTATAATATGTGTGTGTGTGTGTGTGTGTGACTGTAGCAGTGTTTGAGGCAGTAGGGTGGTGGATGTGAGACACAATGTGCTGGCATAGAGACAGAGAAAAACAGTGGGTTAGGTGAGACACTTTACACAATGTACGGGCACAAAAAGAGAGCGAAATAGAAATGGAGTACGACAGCTGTAGGTAACGACACAGTACTGTCAACGACAGAGAGAGAGAAAGAGAGATGGAGAACTAGGAACAGACCCACCGGAGGGAAAGAAAGACACACAATACACTCTGTCCTGTAACACATAGGGAGACAGAGAGAGAGAGAGAGAGAGAGAGAGAGAGAGAGAGAGAGAGAGAGAGAGAGAGAGAGAGAGAGAGAGAGAGAAAAAGAGAGAGAGAGAGAGAGAGAAAGAGGGGGAGAGAGGGACAGAGAGAGGTGGGAGAGTGCGAGAGAGAGAGGAATCCCAGTGTTCTGGCAGTGGGGACATGGAGCAGATGGGGTGTATTGTTTGGAACAGCAGACACACACACACACACACACAGGGAGGGGACAGTCCAGGGTTGCCAGGGGTGGCAGGGTCTTCTGAGAGGAGTGAGTGTTGGATGGGTTGCCAGTACACACAGTCATCAGTGAGGACGGGAGTCCCAGCGTTTGCCAAGCCGAAGGTCCCTCTTTAACCTTCAATCAACGTAGGAGCATGGCCTTCACGCACACAGGGCCAGCCATGTTTGTTTGCACGCACACACACACACACACACACACACACACACACACACACACACACACACACACACACACACACACACACACACACACACACACACAGACACACACACAGACACACACAGACACACACACAGGCCTTCATACACACAGGGCCAGTTCATAATGACCCACAATGGCCTGCATACAGATCCTCTCATCTAAGCGTCACAGTGTGTCGTGTTTGTTTGTCTTGAGCAGAGACAGACTACAAACTACTACAAGTTAGAATTCAAAACGATTGCTACAAATTCAAGGAGTAGCACAAGGAGGGCTTGAACCAGTGACCCTATCAGTCTCCTAAGCCACTACGCCAAGAGATCCAGACATCTGGAGCTGTTAACCTCTTCTAGAGGAGGAATTGGACAACTAGAACATGGAATTTCCTAAAGAAATTGTGTGTGCTTGTTCATCTTCAAATATGACTGGTTGTGAAATAAGTTGTAGTGGTGATAAAAAAAAGCTTTGTGGTAGTGACGTCAGTAGCAATGGTGTTGTTGTCAAGACGCTGTTCCTCCAACAAGACTCTTATAACGGCGAGGACAAGACGCTGTTCCTCCAACGAGACTCTTATAACGGCGAGGACAAGACGCTGTTCCTCCAACGAGACTCTTATAACGGCGAGAACAAGACGCTGTTCCTCCTACGAGACTCTTATAACGGCGAGGACAAGACGCTGTTCCTCCAAGGGAACTCTTATAACGGTGAGGACAAGACGCTGTTCCTCCAACGAGACTCTTATAACGGTGAGGACAAGACGCTGTTCCTCCAAGGAGACTCTTATAACGGCGAGGACAAGACGCTGTTCCTCCAACGAGACTCTTATAACGGTGAGGACAAGACGCTGTTCCTCCAACGAGACTCTTATAACGGTGAGGACAAGAAACACAGTAGATCACTGATATTTATTCCTTTGTTGATAAACAGTGGAACACCTTGGCTGACATTTTAATTCCTCCTTCTAACTCTTGATATGACAGTGTTAATATGCAGATAATATATATCAATGATATATTGCAGGAAAAATAACTGATATTATACACATATTTGACCATCCTTTTTATCTGCATGTATACATACATTTTCTGTGTGTGTGTGTGTTTTCATTATATGTGTGTATGTATACATTATGTATGAATGTGTGTGTGTGTGTGTGTGTGTGTATGTGTGTGTGTGCGTGTTCATTATATGTGTGCATGTATACATTATGTATGAATGTGTGTGTGTGTGTGTATGTCTGTGTGTGTATGTGCGTGTGTGTGTTCATTATATGTGTGTATGTATACATTATGTATGAATGTGTGTGTGTGTGTAAGTCTGTGTGTGTGTGCGTGTGTGTGTTCATTATATGTGTGTGACTGTATACATTATCTCTGTATGTGTGTCTGTGTGTGTGTGTGTGTGAGTGTGTGCGTGTGTTCATTATATGTGTGTATGTATACATTATGTGTGTGTGTGTGTATGCGTTATGTGTGGCATGACGTATATGAACGCAATCTGGTGATGAGCTATGGGTCTTGCATGCTACAGCGGCCTCATAATAACCCATGAATCATATAGACTCTAGTGCTGACAGCCTGCTAGGCTTATGAATCTCCAACAACCACACTACAGTTTACACAGGCATAAACAGTCTCCTTACTTAATCTGGTAATGTTTTTGTCATAAGGACAAGTGTTGGAGAGATTAGAATAAGAGTAACATATACTGTACTCAGGGTCAGGCTAGATAAAACACATACAGAGTTATATATATACAATGTGATTGGCTTAAGTGTGTGTGTGTGTGTGTGTGTGTGTGTGTGTGTGTGTGTGTGTGTGTGTGTGTGTGTGTGTGTGTGTGTGTGTGTGTGTGTGTGTGTGTGTGTGCGCGTGCGTGCGTTTGTGTATGCGTGTGTGTGTTTGTATGAATGCTTGTGTGCATCAAGGTTATTCAAGTTTTGTGTTTTTATATCTATTCGTTTCAGTATGATTTCAAGATCGAATTTGCTAGTTTTTCTTTAGTTTACATTTTATAAAACCATTTAATTGTTTCGTTTTTTTTTATTATTTAGTTTCAGTTTCAGTGTTAGAGACAGAAAGTAGCCTATGTGTGGGAGGTTATGTCACTTATTGGGATGTCAAAGGTTAGGTTAGATTGGGCTTAAAGGTAGACACAGTGAGATGACGAAGATGCACCAAGCTGTTTTGGGCCCATAGCTCCCCATGTTGTAGCAGCATGAAGTCCACCTGTGCCCATGCGCAGATACTCTGTGTGACTGCCTGAGAGCAAAATCGTCCATCACGCTCATCTCAATGGGCGCGTTCCTCTGCTTAGATGCCTACCAGGTCTTACAACACCTGGATAGGTATTTTACGAATCAGCTAACCACATCAGGGCCACATTTCGGGCACTACACTGCTATACCATATGATGTGGTTAGCTAATATAATACTATCTAGATCTGGCATGTGTCAGCAACGTCTGAGCAGAGGAACATGACCGATATCTGCAGTGCTGCTCAGTCAACCTTTAAATACAAGTCAATCTCTATGTGACCCGCCAGATTCAGAAGCTTGAAACCCCCATTAGAAAAAAAGCTTAAAAAACGGATTGAAAACCCTATTCAATTTTTGCCTAACATTTTGAGAAAAAAAAATATTTACAGTATAGTTTCAGCTTTTCAAATGGGTTTGTTAAATATTTTATTCATAGTTTACTAAATAGTTTATAGTTTTTGGTTTAGTTTTAGTTTTACCATAATAACCTTGGTGTGTATATCTATTATTGATCCGTGTTAGGTCTTGTGGATTCATATTATTGGAGTGTGTGTGTGTGTGTGAATAATCAACATTTTGCGAGTTGTAGGTATTTTTTTAGCCGCGACTTTCTGTCTCTAACAAAAAACACAAAACCTTTACAACACAGAAATGTCTCCTAACCTCCCACACATAGGCTAGTATGTTTTTAGCGTTTGACAATCACTTTAAGTTTTTTTAAACTTTTGATGATTTCATCTTCTTAACTTTACATTTTCCTACAAAACGTAGAAAAGCGCAGTTTTCACATACAGTATGTACATACAGTATTATATATGTATTATGCTGGAGGTTTATTTCCCTTTAATAAACATGGCCCAGGCTTTCTGCAGTACACCACAATTTACCAGCTGACTGCTTCCTCCTCTGTCTGAGTCGTACTGGAAGACTACTCCTATACACCCGTCTAGTCTGTCTACCCTATGGTCGGTCTGTGTGTGTGCGTGTGTGCGTGCGTGTGTGCGTGTAGAGCCTGTGCTTGGGGACAGTGACAGAGCGTTAGCCTCTGATTATGCTTAATTAAGCCTTAAATCTATCTTTAGACAATTAAAAGAGCCTTCTACACACAATACCACAGCAATCACACACACGCACAGAGAATTTGCTCGCACTGACGTACACATACGCACACATAAACTCACTGACACTCACACCCGTTTGTTTCTTTCTAAAGACATTTCAATTGACTCAGCAATAAAAGGCGGGGTCAGCAAATGACAGTGACCTCGTCTACGTTGGACCAATCAAATCATGGCAGAGTGAGTCAAACTAATGTCAACCTTCCAACAGCATATGTTAAAAAGGCCTCGTTATTTCCCTGCCTGTGCTTTGCATTTTAATCTTATTTGTTGTGTTCTGGTGAGCACGCTGCCAAACTGTATGCATATACTCAGACTAGGAGACCCACACACACAGTGTGCAAACACACATACAAAAGCACGCACACACACACGGACGCAAGCACACACACACACACACACCGTCTCTGCATACACTCAGCCTAGGACACAGTCAATCAATCACTATTACATTTCTCTCATTGTCCTTCATGCCCAGCAGTCTACTCCACTCAGTCACACACACACACACACACACACACACACACACACACACACACACACACACACACACACACACACACACACACACACACACTGTGGTCCTGCACCCACACAAAAGTGAAAACACACACACACCCTCAAAAAGGCACAATGATTAAATAATGAAGTGCCTCCCTATTCAACCCTAATCCATAAGTTAAGAACGAAGTAACCATTCTTGCCTCACATCTATGTGTGTGAATGCATGTTTGTTTGTGCCAGTGTGTGTGTGTGTATTTGTGTGTGTGTGAGTGTGTACAGTGCCTTGCAAATGTATTCATCCCCCCTTTTTTTCCTATTTTGTTGCATTACAACCTTAAATGGATTGGATTTCATGTAATGGACATACACAAAATAGTCCAAATTGGTGAAGTAAACAAAAAAGTGGTGCTTGCATATGTATTCACCCCCTTTGCTATGAAGCCACTAAATAAGATCTGGTGCAACCAATTACCTTCAGAAGTCACATAATTAGTTAAGCTGCAAAGCTCCACAGCGGAGATTGGAGTATCTGTCCATAGGACCACTTTAAGCCGTACACTCCACAGAGCTGGGCTTTACGGAAGTGTGGCCAGAAAAAAGCCATTGCTTAAAGAAAAAATAAGCAAACACATTTGGTGTTCGCCAAAAATCATGTGGGAGACTCCCCAAACATATGGAAGAAGGTACTCTTGTCAGATGAGACTAAAATGTAGCTTTTTGGCCATCAAGGAAAATACTATGTCTGGAGCAAACCCAACACCTCTCATCACACCGAGAACACCATCATGGTGTGGGGATGTTTTTCATCAGCAGGGACTGGGATCTGGTCAGAATTAAAAGGAATGGTGGATGGCGCTAAATACAGGGAAAATCTTGAAGAAAACCTGTTTCAGTCTTCCAGAGATTTGAGACTGGGACGGAGGTTCACCTTCCAGCAGGACAATGACCCTAAGCATACTGCTAAAGCAACACTTGAGTGGTTTAAGGGCAAACATTTAAATGTCTTGGAATGGCCTAGTCAAAGCCCAGACCTCAATCCAATTGAGAATCTGTGGTATGACTTAAAGATTGCTGAACACCAGAGGAACCCATCCAACTTGAAGGAGCTGGAGCAGTTTTGCCTTGAAGAATGGGCAAAAATCTCAGTGGCTAGATGTGCCACGCTTATAGAGAGAATTTCTGCAAAAGGTGGCTCTACAAAGTATTGACTTTGGGGGGGTGAATAGTTAAGTTTTCATTTTTTGGGGTCTTATTTCTTGTTTGTTTCACAAAAAAATATATTTTGCATCTTCAAAGTTGTAGGTATGTTGTGTAAATCAAATTATACAAACCCACAAAAAATCATAGTAGTTGAGTGGCCGGTCTTTCGCTCTCACTCGCTCTCACTCACTCACTCGCTCTCACTCGCCCTCCCTCCCTCCCTCCCTCCCTCCCTCCCTCCCTCCCTCCCTCCCTCCCTCCCTCCCTCTCTCTCTCTGTCTCTCTCTGTCTCTCTGTCTCTCTCTCTCTGTCCTCTCTCTCCTCTCTCTCCCTTCTCTCTCACTCTCCCTCTCTGTCTCTCTCTTTCTCTGTACTCTCTCCTCTCTCTCCTCTCATCCGTCATTCTTTCTGAATGGGATTTGAACACAATAAACCTGTAGCCGACCGCAGGAATGGAGACGGAGTGTTCTGTCACACACACACGATTTATGGGCCCCAATTCCGCTGATCCACGCTCGGAACGCCACACTGATAAAGAGTGATTAATGGCCGTTACATCCCGCTCTATTCCCGCCTAAAGTAGATTAAATGCAGCTATAATTATTCCAGAAGAAATCCAGACCCAACACTTCCGCTACAGGAATGTTTCATTTTTCATATTTTGAGGGGAAAGGAAAGGAGGGAGGGAAGGAAGGATGGGAGAAGACATGGAGGGAAGGAAGGATGGGAGAAGTGAGGGAGGGAGGGAAGGAAGGATGGGAGAAGTGAGGGAGGGAGGGAAGGAAGGATGGGAGAAGTGAGGGAGGGAGGAAGGATGGGAGAAGTGAGGGAGGGAAGGAAGGATGGGAGAAGTGAGGGAGGGAAGGAAGGATGGGAGAAGTGAGGGAGGTAGGTCGTTTTGGAAGTAAAGCTGGGATATATTTTCCTGTGATATTGTCCCTGCATCTTGAGGTACGCACACCCATATACACACTCCTCCACCATGGCTGCCACATGGGACTTGCAGAGGCATATGGTGTTGTTTAGGCTTGGCAAACTTTATTGGCATGTTTAAGACGACTCGAGACATTAACATGCTATCAATCAGACAGCCAGCCGGTCGCCCCAGCCACACACACAGAGAAGGTGGCCTACAGTGTGTGTGTGTGTGTGTGTGTGTGTGTGTGTGTGTGTGTGTGTGTGTGTGTGTGTGTGTGTGTGTGTGTGTGTGTGTGTGTGTGTGTGTGTGTGTGTGTGTGTGTGTGTGTGTGTGTGTGTGTGTGTGTGTCTGTGTGTTTGTATGTGTGTGTGTATGCATGCGTACCTACGTACACACATGCGCTTGTGTGTGCAGAAATCAAGGGGTTAGGGTTGAGAATCAGTGGGGTTGGGGGTGCTCTGAGTTAAAGGGTGTGGTTTGAGTGAGAAGTAGGTTGGAGGTGGGGGAGGAGAGCGGAGGAGAGGAGAGGAGAGCGGAGGACAGGGGAGGAGAGGGGAAGAGAGGGGAGGAGAGGGGAAGAGAGGATAGAAGAGGAGAGGGGAGGGGAGGAGAGCGGAGGAGAGAGGAGGTGAGGAGAGGAGAGCGAAGGAGAGGAGAGGAGAGCGGAGGAGAGGAGAGGGGAGGAGAGAGGAGGGGAGGAGAGGAGAGGGGAGGAGAGTGGAGGAGAGGAGAGGGGAGGAGAGGGGAGGAGAGTGGAGGAGAGGAAAGAAGAAATAGAGAAGAAATAAAAGAGATGGATGTCTTCTCTGTGTCAGGGCTGCTATTTAGAGCTTGGCAGTAAAGCTGTCTTGGAATGAACAGATTTCAGTCTAATGAGCAGAAAGGAGCGCAGTTAAAGACACAAGTCAGTCTCAGCACTTCCTCTAAATGAAAGCAGACCCTCAGCCAAACACACACACAGGTTTATGCATATACTGACACTCATTAATGCATGAATGTGCAACACCACACACATACCTGCATGATCACATGATCAATTCAACAGCAACAGAATGAGAGAGAGAGAGAGAGAGAGAGAGAGAGAGAGAGAGAGAGAGAGAGAAAAAGAGAAAGAGAAAGAGATCTGCAGATTGTGGGCTCGTATAGCCTGTATGGTAGTAGGCCTATCGTATAGTCTTTGTGTGAGTCTGATATTATGTATAGTCGGTTCGCCAGATAGTCTTAAGGGCTAAGTGTAGTTGTACTCTGATAGTAATGTGTTGTAGTGTAGTGTAGTGGAGTTTTACCTGCATACAATTCAGGACCATAGACAGCTCCCACCATGGGGTTCAGCTTCCAGCCTATAGAAAACACACAGGGAGTGGAAGACTAATGTTAGCTTAGCATCCCATTCACTTAGACTAATGTTAGTTTAGCATCCCATTCAATTAGACTAATGTTAGCTTAGCATCCCATTCACTTAGACTGACGTTAGCTTAGCATCCCATACACTTAGACTAATGTTAGCTCAGCATCCTATTCACTTACACTAACATTAGCTTACATTTTAGTAGACACTCTTATCCAGAGCGACTTACAGTAGTGAGTGCAACTACCACAACAGTAAGTCCATAAAATGAAATAGTGATAGTACGAGGAAAGAGGAAACCCTCTCCTCGTGTGTAGCATGGTGCTCTCCTCCTGTGTAACATGGTGCTCTCCTCCTGTGTAACATGGTGCCCTCCTCCTGTGTAACATGGTGCCCTCCTCCTGTGTAACATGGTGCCCTCCTCCTGTGTAACATGGTGCTCTCCTCCTGTGTAACATGGTGCTCTCCTCTTGTGTAGCATGGTGCTCTCTTCCTGTGTAGCATGGGGCTCTCCTCCTGTGTAGAATGGTGCTCTCCTCCTGTGTAGTATGGTGCTCTCCTCCTGTGTAACATGGTGCTCTCCTCCTGTGTGACATGATGCTCTCCTCCTGTTGGACATGGTCCTCTCCTCTTGTGTAGCATGCTGCTCTCCTCCTGTGTAACATGGTGCTCTCCTCCTGTGTGGCATGGTGATTTCCTCCTGTGTAACATGGTGCTCTCCTCCTGTGTATCACGGTGCTCTCTTCCTGTGTGGCATGGTGCTCTCCTCCTGTGTAGCATGGTGCTCTTCTCCTGTGTAACATGGTGCTCTCCTCCTGTGTAACATGGTGCTCTCCTCCTGTGTAACATGGTGCTCTCCTCCTGTGTAACATGGTGCTCTCCTCCTGTGTAACATGGTGTTGCCCTACTGTGTAGCATGGTGCGGTGGTGGAAGGAGAGAGGGATAGTAAAAGAGGAGAGGAGAGCCAGAGGAGAGAAGAAGTGTGGTGGTGTGGTCCAGTGACAGTGACGGATGGCGAGCCGTTCAGGCCTCATTCTCTCTGTCTGCACCACTCTAACCCTCCTACAATGGAGGGATGTAGGAGTGGGTGGAGGAAGAGAGGAGTGCTGACATGTCTGGCTGATTCATTCCTGGCCTCGTCTCTCTCCTCCATCTCTAACTTCCTCTCTCTCAGGCTGATCACTAGAAATAGACTGCGATTTAAGACGTTTGTAAAGGTCCTGAGAACGTCGATATATGCCTTCTTCGGCGCTCACAAAAAATAAAAACAATTGCACCCCACTGGGCACGAACTCATGATGCACAGAGCTAGTATACACTGCTTAGAGCACTACACCACCACAGTTTACAGCATACTTGATAATATTAGTGCCTCGTTTTTTCTCATTTTGTTTTAAGCCTTCCCCAAACCATTCCCCTAAACCACTCAACTTAACCCTTTGAGTGGTTTCTGTTTTAACCCTGTAACCACGCGGAATAAATAGACGTTCGTTCATCCATAATACGTTGAATTTCAAAGGGAAGCTATGAGATCTTGTTGCTCTCTCTCCCATCAACATGAATGAGTGTCAGAGAGAGAGAGAGAGAGAGAGAGAGAGAGAGAGAGACGAACTTAAAGCCCTTTCAGAATGAGGCCTGGCTTTTTATTTGCTCTATCCATTCCTTCACTCACTCCTCCTCACTCCTCTTCACCAAATTCACTTTCCTTCCCCTCTCAACACTCTATCTCCTCCCTCTCTCCGTATGGTTGAACCAATTCCCCTTTCCCTCTATACTCTTATTATATTACCAGATTTTAAGAGATGGTCCCTGTATCATCTCCTAACTGAGGGGCAAGTTTCCCCCCCAAAAAACCAGAAATGATTTGAAATGAAGAATGTCTTGCGGAATTCAAATAAAACCAGAGTAAAAAAATAAAAAAATAACCATGTTTTTTTAGTATTTTTTTACCTGAGTAGCTGCAGTCATGACCCTGGTCATGGTTCAGTCATCATAGGGTTAGAGTCAGGGTCACTGAATACATATTACATCATCCGTTTAGTAAATCTAGCCTCTGATCTGTCTAATCTGTCTGTATAAAGCACCAATGTCTGTCTGTGGCATTGAGATGGAAGAAGGAAAGGACAGAGGAGGTGCAGAAAGCAGACGTGGGTAGGAGGAAGTAGGGAAGGATATGAGAGAAGGATGAAGGCTATGGGTGAGAAGGAGAGGAAGAGAGCTTACCGTTTGTGTAAGGGTTTGACACCTTTTTGTTTGTCATTACTCTCGCTGTTGCGTTGTTGACCTGTGTTCGGAGATATAGATTAGACTGTTAGAGAACAGAATTTTAACACTCACAATGTTAAATGTATCACTTTCTTAGTGATTATATACTACCCACCGAAATAGTGTTAAACTAACACTTTTAGAAGTGTTGATAAACTACCAACCCTAGAGTGTTGGTCCCTAACACCATGGTTGTTGCAAATTCTGACTTCAATTAACATTTTATTAGAGTTGATGCTGTTACACTTTTTCAGTGTTAAGGAATTAACACCTGTAGTGTTACAGTATTTTGGGGTGTGTTGTTTTAGCATTTTAGGTTGTAAAGCCTTATTTGCATATTTCCCAGCATGCCTTTCAAGTGAATGTGAGCGATACCCAACCATGACTGTATTTGTTAGTGATAGAGACATGCTTGTTATATTCAATAACTTGTAGTCCTAAAGCATTTACCAAGTGATTGTCTAAGTGAAAGTTTATGTGTTTACATGTTGTGGTCTGAAGGTTCTGGCTCATAGACCTTCAAATCATAATACACTTGTTTGAGAAGTGATTAGTAGTTCTTATTGGAATTCAGCCAGAGGGGGGATTTGAACAGAAATGAACTTAATCGAGTAACAACAACACCAAGCAGTGTTGATTCCACTGTTATTGAAAAAACACTTCATTTATTCACTGCATGTGGAGTCAATTTCTATCCCACTGGTGTTAACCCCACTAGAATCAACACTCAGATATGACACTCAAACTTTTTACCTTAAAGGAAAATTCCACCCAAAATCTTTTGGTATTTGCTTCATTAGTCCATTGTTGACATAGTCCCAAAATGTTTACAAAAATGCATCATACAGGGATGACTTCTGTGTATATTTATACAATGGACTAATGAAAGCACACAGACACACACAACAACCGCATCGGAGCATCATTCTTGCAGGCGTATAATATAGTTACAAGCCTGGCTAGAAAACCATGCAGTAAGACATATCATATGAATCAAAAAACAAAGTTAAAATCCTCTTAGATGTCTGAGCTATAGTCTCTTCTAAAGGAACCAGTATCCATTTTCTGCAAACATCTCTATCAATTACTTAGGGGCCTCTCACTCTAAACAGAAATGTGGAAGTTCGTTTTTTTCTCTCTCCCTCTGAGGTTGCTGAGGGAAAAACAGCTCTCCCTCTCGCCCAGCCCCTGGCAGCATCGAGTTGAGTTTAGCATGTTTTCCTAGCTCGCCTTGTTAGCGTTTCCCTTGGCTGCTAATTAGTGCTAATGGCTTTCATTTCCAATGGGCCAGCAGAGGTCATTTACCTTGAGGCTACGCTAGGCTACGCTAACGCTACCGTAGCCCGTGTCTGATGTGATGTATGGGCCCAGGTATTGTTTATATATTACATAGATTATCTTAATGGGGGCGAAGGGACGACGAACGTGGAAAAAACACCTTGAGAGAGGGAGAGAGAGAGGGAGAGAGAGAGAGACAGGGAGAGAGAGATAGGGAGAGGGAGATAGGGAGATCAGAGACAAAGACAAAAGCAGAGCGAGAGAGACTAAGTAAGAAAGAAAAAGAGAGAGAGAGAGAGAGAGAGAGAGAGAGAGAGAGAGAGAGAGAGAAGATGGAGAAAAAATAAAGTCTATATTTTTGCCCTGGGGTGTGTAATATAAACGGGGGTGTTTTGGATAAACAAGTGGGATTTAAAGCAACGTTGGCAGCACTTTGATACCCAGCGATTGAGTTAATTTAAACATGAGTCGGAGATGGAGAGAAAGCATGTGTACGTGTATTTAGAAAAGCAAGACCGAGGACTTCAAACTGGCGCATACATCAAACTCAAGTTTGTGGGGATCTGAGTGTTCTGCTCTGCTCCTTCAGTACCAAACACATTCTGATCTGATCTAATACGCATGCCCCTGGTAAACACAGACACACATGCATGCGGAGGAGACATGTGAAGACGCACACACGCGTGCGCGCACGCGCACACTTACGGCTCAGAGTTCGGCATTCAGCATGCAGCGATCAAGGTGCAGCAGGCAGAGGGAGAGAAGGATGGTGGAGGAGGAGGAGAGGAGAGGAGAGGGGGGTGGAAGGCAAGCATCGTCAGACAGAGGGAGAGAGAGAATGGGGGAGGGAGGAAGGGGTGAGGAGAGGAGAGGGAAAAGAAGGCACCTCAATTTTGCGTCCCTCTACGATTGTACCATTTAGTTTCTCCCGTGCACGGTCCGCATCTGCACTTGTTTCAAATGTTACAAACCCAAAACCCTGAGATCACCAGGAACGGAGAGAAACAGGAGAGAGTGAGGAGATAGAGAGAGAGGAAGAAGAGGGAAAAAGCAGGATGAAATAAGAGAGAGAGGGGGAGAGGGGGAGAGAGAGAGAGAGAGAGAGAGAGAGAGAGAGAGAGAGAGAGAGAGAGAGAGAGAGAGAGAGAGAGAGAGAGAGAGAGAGAGAGAGAGAGAGAGAGAGAGGGAGATATATATAGAGAAAGGGAGATATATAGAGAGAGAGTGAGAGGGAGAGATAAAGAGAGAGAAAGAAAGAAAGAAAGAAAGAAAGAAAGAAAGAAAGAAAGAAAGAAAGAAAGAAAGAAAGAAAGAAAGAAAGAAAGAAAGAAAGAAAGAAAAGGGAGGTATAGAGCAGAAGAGAAGAGAGAAAAATGTGAGCAGGTTAGTGAAACTCGAGAAACACACAGTCAGAGTTGTGCTGAAGAGGAGAAGCATGAAAAATAACTAACACAGCATTCAGAATCACAACCTGATACACTCTTTGTGTGTGTGTGTGTGTGTGTGTGTGTGTGTGTGTGTGTGTGTGTGTGTACGTACACACGTTTGTTTACCAGTTGAATGCACATTCACTTTCAACCGTCTTGTGTGTGTGTGTGTGTTAGTGTGAGAGAGATCTTTATTCCAGAGGTTTCTGACAGTAGTCATCCTTAGTAACATTTTGTTAAGGATCAGTTGGACATACTGTAGTTTAATTAGTGGAGGGAGTGAATGCCTGCTGAGACCCACATGCACACACACACGCTGTGGGAGAGGAGACAGGTTCTACACAATTACCACCCCCACAGCATCGCACAGCCCCACACACTGGGCCTCACAATGCAGCTTGTACAGGAGGCCCAGCTCACTCAGGGAGCCCTGAAAATACTACACAGCAAATTCTCCAGTGTAAAAAAAAAAGTGTCCATACAGACACTGGAACAGTGTTAAATTAAAGCTTTATTCAAATATTTTTCAGAGTTCAAGTAAATTGTAGAGTTACCACCCATTTCGATTTATTAGTGACAGAGACATAGTCTTTTTTGGGGGGGGCTGAAAAAAGGTTTGACCGAGCTACATACGGCTATATCGGTCCCTGGTCATTCACTAATGCAGGACTAGTAAAGGCCCAGTGCACTATTTTTGTGAGGAAAAAAAAATATAAAAAATTTCAGGGGGTTCTTTAGCACCCCTCATCCTGTGGCTATGGACAGAGACAGGGTTGTTGCATTCATTCAATTTCGGTCCTATGGACTAAGTAAGTAAGATCTAAGTAAGATCCTAAGCAAATATGAATGATGTTATGTTTGATACCGGAGCTCCGAAGCATGCGTTGAAATCGCAAAATCGTTTACTTCGAAGCAGGAGCGACGATGCTTGTATCACTTTATCAGAAGCACGTAATCAATATTTTGTCAAACAACCACCTGATCGGTTTGGTATTGGTTTCAGTAAAAGACAAAAAGGCTACCTTGCACACGGCTACGGTGTGTGCGACATCATCTATAATAATTTGTCTGTTATAAATTATTTTGACCAGCAGGTGCCACTATTGTACAACATGTCGATCAAAGCCTCGCGTAATTAACCTTTTTTCAACACAATTGGCTAGAAATGCTCAATGTTTCAGGAAGATTCATTTTCCCATCACTAGTGAATATGTTATCATAAAAAAAAACAGAATTATTTAACACAATATCATACATATTTCATAATGTCTTATTTTGATAACCTAGTTTTACTCTAATACAGGGGCCTGAAACTCATACATTTCACTTGAACCAAAACCACACCCATCATTATCATATTTCCCAGTATGCTCTATTACAGGTTGAGTTTTTAAAATAGTTTGTTTCAGTATATTGAGAACTTGTTCTCAACTGGCCTACCTGGTTAAATAAAGGTGAAATACAAAAATAATAAAATATATATGTTTGTGCATGTACATTGATTGATTAATCTTATGCTGCACAAAGATAAATAACCATTTTTTTCTAAACTAATCAGTTAGTTATCCAACTTTCAGATGTTTTTTTATCACCCGCAACCTATCAGAATGACTCCCAAGGTTGGGGAGTCATTTTAGGTAGTCTAAGCTAAAGCATCTAAACTGGAAGAACAATTTCAGTAACAGGTGCAATAAGTCCAAGTAACATATTGGAATAGTTTAGATTTTTTTTGTAATTCATATTTGAGTAGCATGAGATTAATTAATTAATTAATCAATCAATCAATGTAGATGCAAAAACATAGATATTGAAACAAACATTTATTGTTCAACATGATTTGTATGCATTTCAGGCCCCTGTATAAGGGTAAAACTAGGCCCTTAAAACAAGGCCTTATGAAATACATATGGTATTGTGTTAAATTATAATTATTTATAACATATTCACTTAGGATCTATTTCGGTGAAGTCCATAGGACAGAAAATGGATGAATTCAACAACCATGTCTCTGTCACTAACAAATACAGTCGTGGGTGGTAACTCTACAATTTACTCGAAAGGCAAGGCACTCCGGGAAATATTTGAATAAGCCTTTACACTAAGCAGCAAGTTATTTACCACTGTCTTGATTTAACACTCTCAGTGTAAAATTGTTTTGTTCTTTTTACACTGGAGAGTTTTCTGTGTAGGCCTGATCCTGAAACTCGCTCAGGAGGCCCAGCTCATAAAGGGGGCCATGAGAGCACTAGGCCTGACGGCGCAGCCCATGTACAGCACACACACGTTGCAGCGGGGAGTTATGGTGGGAGCTAGGGGAGTTAACTGGGTCTGGCTATGAGAGCCATTAGATATGGCTGGTAAACAGCATGTTGGACAAGACAAGCCCCAAGACCTTTTAGCCTATGGGTGTATCCCAAATGACAGCACTATTTTTGACCATACACCCTTTACATCCTGTGCTAGTAGGGCCCTGTAATTAATTGCCTTGGTAGATAATGTGTGTGAACCGGGAGCTTCCCACTGCGCCGTGATCCTGTATAGAGGATCCCAGCCTATACTGCCTGATGCAAATAGCACACAGCTAATACATTTAATGTGGGATTTGATACCAAAATTGATCATTTTCACATTTTGTGGCTGCTGCATGTTCGCCCTCTCTCTCTCTCACTCGCTCTTAGTCTACTGTGTTTTTTTTATTTTTTTTATCATCCACAAGTAATTAACTTACACGAAGAGAGATAGAGAGAGAGGAGTGGACATTCTTCAAAGAGTTAAAACATATTGAATGCAAATTGAGAGAGCTTCTTACGGAAATAGATTATATATTCAAGGTGGGTTAATTTCATGGCGAGCAGAAGGAGAGTATTGTGGGTACCTGTGGTTGCCCTGGATATCTTAGATTCTTGTTCTAGAATTAGATAAATGATCAGGAATTGTTTTCCGGTTCCTTTGGGGAAAAGGACCTTCCGTAATTCTCCTTCTGCATAGTTGGTGCAGAAAATACAGACTTTAAATCATTTTTGAGGTTTACAAATACAAATAATAAAAAATACCCCTCTAAATGTAAATCTTGTTTGAGAAGTGAGTAGTACTGTACCATGGAGTGGTAAGGAGGTGCGTTGGGAGAGTCCTACTGCTCAGTAAGTCAGGTTTAACACTGTCAGCATGAAGCTTACTGGACAAGCTGTATGTATGGAAACTAGGCAAGTGTCAGCATTGAGCTAACTGGCAGCGTGGTACTGTATGTCACAATGTATGGCAGGAGGGTACATTAGGGAACATCGCCTGAAGGCAGAGGAGCCAGAGAAAACCAAGAAATTATTACACTGAGGAGGTAGGGACCTGTGGAGAGAGGGATGAAGAGAGGGATGAAGAGAGAGAGAGAGAGAGAGAGAGAGAGAGAGATGAAGTGACACTAGATACGGAACACTTACCTTGGAGCCTCGCTCGTTAAAAATAATCTCCACGTCTAAAATCTTCCCAAATTGCTGCAGAAAGAGAGTGAGAGGGGGAGAAAATGGTAGGGGAGAGAAAGAGACAGGAGAGAGAGAGAGTGAGAGAGGGGGGAGGAAGAGGGGGAGAAAAGTGTAGAGTGGAGTGAGAGAGGGGGGAGAAAAAGGTAGAGTGGAGAAAGAGAGAAAGAGAGTGAAGAGAAAATCATTAGAACATGTCACATTTGGCAGGAGTTTCGACCGGTTGGTTGCAGCATTGGCACGCTCCGTTACACAGTGAACCCAAACCTAATAAAAAGCACACAGCACCATACACCTCGAAGACTGCTAAAACTAGACTGCAAAGGTCAAACACTCATCCCCCTGAATTAACAAACTCCTTTCATCTACTAACAATGAGATTAATAAAAAAAAGCCATTCATTTTTAAATGCTATGTCTCTTTCCCTCTCTCTCGTAATAAAAAACACACTTATTTTTCTGCGTCACGGCTAAGGCTAGAAAGGCAGTGTAATGTGAGCTGTAGCGTTAATGAGCATTGGTGTGTAAATCTGCATCTTGTAGCAAAGCTCCCAGCACGCACCAGTGGTCTTAATGACAGTCATCATCTTGTTTTCTTTCTGCTGCCTCTCTCCATGTTCCTTCCTGATAAGAAGCTGTATGAACCTATTTTTAGAGGAACCTTTCCCAATTAAAAAGAGAGAGAGGGAATGGGAAATGAGGACTGGAGGAGTGGAGGAATGGAGGGAATAGCCCATCAAGGCTAATGATAAACCATACATTTGTTTATTATCTGGAGTGATGAATACGATGGTCGTAATTAGCTGTCACACTGGTCATCACCTCGCCTGGTCACCGGGCGGTTGCCGGGTGGATCCTCTAGGCCGTTATCTGATCACACTTCTAATAGTAGCAGTAGCAGTCTCCACCTCCACTCCCTCGTCTCCCCAGTCTCCAACTCTCTTCCCCACCCTTGTCTCCCCATCCACCTCCCCTTGTCTCCCCACCCTCATCTTCCCAGTCTCCAACTCCCCTCTCCCTTCTCCCCACCCTCATCTCCCCAGTCTCCACCTCCCCTCTTCTCCCCACCCTCGTCTCCCCAGTCTCCACCTCCCCTCCCCCACCCTCGTCTCCCCAGTCTCCCCTCCCCTCGTCTCCCCACCCTCATCTCCCCAGTCTCCACCTCCCCTCTTCTCCCCACCCTCGTCTCCCCAGTCTCCACCTCCCCTCCCCCACCCTCGTCTCCCCAGTCTCCCCTCCCCTCGTCTCCCCACCCTCGTCTCCCCAGTCTCCACCTCCCTTCTCCCCACCCTCGTCTCCCCACTCTCGTCTCCCCTCCCCTCGTCTCCCCACCCTCGCCTCCCCAGCCTCCCTCTCCCTTCTCCCCACCCTTTTCTCCCCAGTCTTATGGAAATGCGCCAAAGCCTTGGTCTCCTCATAACAAGACCTTGAATCAAGTAGTTGATTTCAATAAATAAATAAACATGACATCTAATCTGAGGTAGCGCCAGCAGAGCACTGGCAAGGTCACCGTCTAACCGTGTTCCACCGAACCTCACACTGTACCACATCACACCCTCCTACCACCACCCCCTGTAAACGTCAATTGCCCGATGACGCGTGAGTGGAGAAAGACAGTCTAATTTCATACAAGCACATTTTCGTCCACGTACCCTCTCAGCGCTGCTGCAAAGCCAGTTGAGAAAAGCCCATACACACACGCTACCGCTGTCCACTATCCCAAACATACTAAACCCAACAACCATCAGCCCAAAAATACATAAATGTGGATTCTGAGAGGTAAGTAGAGGGTGAAAGGAGAGGTCAGTGTATGGGGGTACATGGTGGTACATACGCAGCCATGTGCACAGATAGGAGGAAACCTGTGCCCACCACAAACCCCTTTACCCTACCGCTCACCAAGTGCCCTTTTGGGTGGTGGTATTCTATCTATATATATATATATATATATATATAGATACATAATTTGTATTACGTTTTTGTTGTTGTTGTTCTGAACCCATTGCCCGCAAGTCTTAGTGAATTCGTGAAGTTCTCCACCCTGTCCATTGGTTGCATCTGTTGGTCTGCCCGATTGCACCTGTTTCCCAGCCTTCCCTATACTGAGATTACGCATAACACAGTATCCAAACATGCATGGTTTGAGATACGTTCACCGGTCGAGTGTGTGTAGCTAGCTACCTAGTTAAAATATCAACAGTACTGCCACAGCTGTATAACATTTGATTAACACTTGATTCACATCATCACATCATCATTTGTTGCAGCTGCTTGACAATGAAATTTCCCCCTCGGGGGATCAATAAAGTATCTATCTATCTATCTATCTATCTATCTATCTATCTATCTATCTATCTATCTATCTATCTATCTATCTATCTATCTATCTATCTATCTATCTATCTATCATCAATACTAGTTCTGATTGACCCAACTCCATCCACTAGCAGGCCTCAAACACCCACTGCCGCCGCCTGTTTGTGGCCTGCCTGCCATCGAACTGCAGATAGTCTCCACTGAGAATGAGTCGAAATAAGAAAAACCGTTGAACAGTGTTTCCTCCGACACATTGGTGCGGCTGGCTTCTGGGTTAATCGGGCGGGTGTTAAGAAGCGCAGTTTGGCGGGTCATGTTTTGGAGGACGCGTGACTCGACCTTCACCTCTCCCGAGCCCGTTGGGGAGTTGCAGAAATGAGACAAGATGGTAACTGGATATCAGGAAACTGGGGAGAAAAAGGGGGTAAAAAAACACAAAAACACAGCCCAGTGAACAACTGTCTTCTCCACTTCCATGTCCCTCTCCGCTCCTCTCCTTTCTTCTTCGTCAAAGGAAAACAACACATCATTGGTGGTCCGCTTTGTGTTGTGTGTGTGAGAGCCGTTTTAACTGGGCATAAGCATTCAAACTAGCGGGCGGGCGAGTGGGCAGGCTGTGGGATCATTAGAGACACAGCAGAATGAAAGAAAACCTCCACTCTTTCTAATGACTGGGATGAAAGCAACGGTTAATTGTTGTCTACAATGGCAACGTTATTTCATTCTAACTAATTACCCTGTCAGACGAAGGGAGGGACGGCGAGAGAGAGAGGCCGAGAGGCTGTGTATCAGGTTGCATGGACACAGACGCACACACATACGCACACACACGCACGCATGCACGCATGCATGGACACACGCATGGATGCACGCACACACACAGCCCTGTCCCGCCTCATTCAGCAAAAGTGCAAGCTCAATGGAATTGATCACCTGGCTGGTGGGAGAGAGCGAGAGAGAGAGAGAGAGAGAGAGAGAGAGAGAGAGAGAGAGAAAAGAGAGAGAGGGTGGGAGAGAGAGAGAGAAGGGAGAGAGAAGAGAGAGGGAGCGAGAGAGAGAGAGAGTGCGAGAGAGAGAGAGAGAGAGAGAGAGAGAGGGAGATGTGTGCTGTAGCATGTTAACTAAAATCAAAGACTCCCGTCTTCCCCTATATAAAGCTTGTCTGGTCGCCATCACTTTCTTCAGGCAAGCACTCTACTCCACCTCCTCCTCTCTCTAGCATTCCTTCTCCATCACTTTCTTCTGGCAGGCACTCTCAATCTCCACACAGCAAATTCTCCAGGGTTGACTCAACACTGACAGTGTTAAATTTAACACTGAGCCAATGTGTAAATAGGTCCACACGCCTTCTTTAGTATTTCTAAGAATAGGAAGTGTATATAGTCTGCCCCAATACTGTTATACAATGACACCTAACATAGTATTTTTAATCATTACCAAGAGGTCAGTATTTCTTTAAGAGGGCACGTGATGTTGATTTATGGACAAAACAATATTTTTTGCAACTGTTTAGTGTCACATAGTCTTATGGAAGCACTTTTACAAAGACTTCACAACCGTCATCAGACACACTCAAACAAACTGGTACAACACTTCCATTCAGGGGTAGCCAATAATAACTAACTGAAAGCCAAGCCCCCACTAAGCCATTCCTCCAATATCATTTCCCAATGTGCCTTGCCTTTATGAGTGAATCGTACAGTAACCACCCATGACTGTATTTGTTCATTTGTTAATTCAATTAACTCTCCAAGACATACAGTATCTTGTAAGGCCTTATTTTTTTTGTACCTAATAACGTGACGTGACAGTCCTTCTTTACAGGCCACCTCAGGCCTGCAAGTCACGTTGTGCTGGCTTGCAAACAGAGTATAATTCTTATTGAAATCTAGCCAGAGTTAGGATATGCAACAGTTGGAATTTCATTTGCCCACAACCTGCATCAGAATGACTGTTAAGGTCATTCACATTGAAAAAGGAGACGGGTGCAATAATAAACGGGTGCAATAAATCACATAGTTCTGAATTTTTTTTGTAAGAAAAATGTTATGTAATGTTAAAAATGTATGTTATTTATCTTTGAGTAGCAAAACACAGAAAAAATAAAAACAATCATAAAAAATATATACCTGCAGTAGAGCAAAGTCAAATACTACTTGAGTAAAAGTCTAAAAGTATTTGGTTTTAAATATACTTAAGTATCAAAAGTAAAAGTACGAATAATACAAACAATTCTTATAGTAAGCAAACCAGACGGCACAATATTTTTGTTTTTTATTTATTTACGGATAGCCAGGGCCACACTCCAACACAATTTAAAAACAAAACATTTGTGTTCAGTGAGTCCACCAGATCAGATGCAGTAGGGATGACCAGGGATGTTCACTTGATAAGTGTGCGAATTGAACCATTTTCTGTACTGCTAAGCATTCAAAATGTAACGAGTACTTTCGGGTGTCAGGGAAAATGTATGGAGTAAAAAAGTACATAATTTTCTTTGGGAATGTAGTGAAGTAAAAAATGTAAATAGTAAAGTAAAGATACCCTATAAAACTACTTAAGTAGTACTTTAAAGTATTTTTACTTAAGTACTTTACACCACTGGAAATATTATAATGATGGGTTGGTTTTGAAGTGAACGTTTTACTCTCCACAGAGTAAAACTGACACAATCACACTCTCACACTCAACTCTGGTTATAAACACCAACAGTGGGGTTATTTTACACCAACAAGTGTTAATGTAACACTTCAAGTTAATTTAACACCTGAATCAACACTAGAAATGTTACACTGAAAAAAACTCCTCCTCTCTCCATCACTCGTTCTCCATCACTTCAGTCAGGCAAGCACAGCAGCATTTTCCTTTTTCACTTCCTCTATCTCCGCCGCTCTTCCTCGTCAATTCACATTCATCCATTCTCTCACAGCTGTTGCTCGACTCAGTCTCCTCCATTAGTTCAGATTAAAGCTGTTTTCCTTGTGAGGAGCAGTAAATCAAACACACACTGCACATTGTATGATCGCAGCCTGATGGTTCTCCCCATATACTATGACTGGTTAGCATCGTAGCGTCCTCCTCTCATAGTGAATTACTTGTTTAGCCCAACGCACTGTGGAAGCTAATGATGCTAACGATGGTAACAGTTTATACCTGTGGTAATGGGCCTGGGGTGCAGATTAAATGCACTGTAAACAAAGTGATGTGTGTGTGTGTGTGAGAGAGAGCGATAAAGAGAAAAAGAGAGGGAACTGCTCCTTAACAGGCAATAATAAAGTATTCTTCCTCCTAAATAAACACTGTAGTAAATTGACTTTAATCAGGCCACTAATGAATTGGCATCAAGGGGAGACTGCAGTAGAAGCTATGGGTTTAGCTGTCCTATCTATCCCCCCTCTGATACCATTACTGCACACATGTTCATCTCTACACTGATTTGTTATTGTAAATTACATGGAGGGATTATAATTACACACAATCTCAAAGGCCAAATGGTGGAACATCCGAGGAAGCAGGATGGAATGGAGCCTTATGGAATAAAATGGCTAATCAGAACGTAAGAAGCTTCCGACTGACATTATTCCCTGTTCTGTTTGAAATGCTGCTGCAGCATGATGCAAAGATGGGGGTTCTCCCTGGAAGGCTGGGGCTTCTAGAAGAGGTGATTAGGCAGAGGAAGGAAGGTATCATTAAAAGTCCATTAGCGGACCTTTGATGTACGCCTTGCTCCTCGAGAGAGAAACACACACACACACACACACACACACACACACACACACACACACACACACACACACACACACACACACACACACACACACACACTGCTGAGGTGGACCAAAGGTATGTGTGTCGGGGTAGGTGTGTGTGTGTGTGTGTGTGTGTGTGTGTGTGTATGCACACACTACAGTAATGACTAATTTAGGACCCTACCTCTGGGAGTGTGACAGGAAGAACCCTCTTGCGGCTGGCTCTCTAAGTGTCTGGTTATTAATTAAACATAGCGATGGCACTGGGGACAGTATATTAGCCTGTTTCTCTCAGTGTGGTGCAAAATGAACAGGTTCCTGAAGCGACTGGGGCACAGCTAAGGTCTATTGGAAGCCATCCTGGCTCCCTGTGTCATGCAGTGTTCATGTGCTCCTTTGAAATCGGAAGAACTGACAATGGGGAAAATTGGGGGTAAAACCCCCCACTAATACTGCATATCTGAAGCCCAGGTGGTTTCAGATAATTCCGAGACATGAAAGCAGCACCTGAACTTCCGGAGTTTCCCAGTTGGATAGCTTCAGAGTTTCTGATCTTCTGGGAGAGCTATCAAACACTTTATTGGTAAAGGAGGCCTCGATGCATTTGGTAGGTCTCAACCCCTCGCTGATATATCCAAGGTATTAAGCTTTGGTTGCATCCCAAATGGCATCCCAATAGAGTGCCATTTCAGACGCAGCCGTTGAGATTAGAGATCTCCGTCACGCCATTGAGAGAATGAGAGAATTGAATCAGTGAAGTGGGGCTTTGAATACCAATTATCACTCTACCATTAAGCCCTCCTACTCATCGCTGTAATAAGGATGTTTTTTTTTTCTAATTATGAATTAAACTGAAATGTTATTTTATTCTTTTTTATATATTTTTTTTTATATATATTTTTTTTCGCGTCAGAGATGGGCAAAATGTTTCTTGTTTCTTTTATGTATCAGCCGACATATGAAGAGTTCACCGTGAATGCAATCTCGACTAAAGCGAGAAAATTACCTTTAAAGTTCAATCACGCTGTAAAGCTGAACTTCCACGATGTAGATTGAATAGAGCCCTAATACTCAGCATGCTTTGCAAGTGTTAATTTAATTTAGCACACTCTTATCACACCATAGTGCCAGCAGACTTCTGATACCAACGCAGGGTGAGAGGGGGCCACAAAATTGTGAACTGCTATATTTTTGTATTTTTATAGAAAGGTATTTAGTATTTTATTAATTTTTTGAGGTCTCGAAAGTATCTTGTTACCAAATACATTGGATGTAGTTCAGGGAGGTGAAATACACATGAGAAATTACTCAAAAGTTACAGAAATACTTCCCATCTCTGGTATGCTTCGTTATAGAAGCACCCGACCACACAGCTTTTATTCTATATAATCCAGTTTCTGTTAAGGACCTAAATTGTCACAATAAGGACCATTAAAAAGAAGCCACTGAGAAAACACTTGACTGTTGCATCATTCCCTTGGTTATAACTTCCTTGTGTGGCTTTGTTACATTCCCTTGTCATTACCTTCACTTTTTCTATAATGTCCCAATATCCCCCTTTTGCTATAATAGAAGGAAATTCCATTTGCTATAATGCCTGGCTATTGCCTTTGTTTGCATTGTGGCGGTGCTCAAGCGGAGTCGTAATGGCAGATTGAGCCAGTCTCTCATTGCAGCATTTACAGGCAATGGGAGAGGGCGGTACTAGAGTCCATTGTGGGGATGGCAGAACCCTAATGGAATCTGGGCTGCAGCGCTTCAGTCCTGACCACAACGATTAATCCTTGAAACTGGACCATCGACAAAGAGGTGTGTGTGTATGTGTGTGTGTAAACTCTGACAAGCTTCTACATGCCCTTCGTATCCTATCCCACCACCCTAGAGACAATCAAACAACCACTACTAACTAACCAAACTGCTTAACTGCCTTGTCTGCAACTGTAGTATTGAACCAAAGAACCAAAGTGGTTAGTTAACTTTTCAAGCCTAAACTTGCCTGGGAAACCTAAAGTGGACAGTTTGAGTTTCTCACTTTCTAAAGTGCAAGAAGAAGGGCTAAACATGTGACTTTGTTTTGATGGACCAACTTTTCTAGCCCGGTCTTCCTGACACCAAGTCATCAGGGCCTATGTCAGTGCGACCCACTGTTAACAGGGTTAGACGCGCTCTGAGCATCGCTGATTGTGGTGAGTGCTACCAGATTGTCTGTCTCTTCTAATCCTTCTCTCCTCTCTCCTCCTCTCTCAGTGTCTCTGTTTAATTGTGGTGCAGAGCTCAGTGCCTTTGGAGACTTCACTAAGTGACTGGGGAGTGTTACTGGAGAGTCCCAGGCCTTCACATACACACACACACACACACACACACACACACACACACACACACACGCAACAGATGTTCCACTCCATTTGAGAAGCCAGGGGACCAGGGGAGAAATCTCCAGCCTCCTATTATTTAAAAAGTTGGTGTCGAGTGTAGTGTCTATATATATATATATATGGGCTGCCAACAGTAAACACTGCACTGTAAAGACTGGTCTGGTTTTAACAAGCTATAGAGCAACAAACACTATGGGAGGATTTCCATGATACATGTTTCTATTTCTGGGCCATTAGGGAACGGTCTGCCAGTGGGTCTCTCCTCTCTATTTCACTCTCTCTCACTCTCTCCGTCCTGCATGGCCTATTGTTTGTTTCTATCTGTCCTCTCTTGCCCTGTCATTCTTTCTTGTTCTAGCCTCCTGTGTTCCCTGTCACTCTTTCTTGTTCTAGCCTCCTGTGTTCCCTGTCACTCTTTCTTGTTCTAGCCTCCTGTTTCCATGTCATTCTTTCTTGTTCTAGCCTCCTGTGTTCCCTGTCACTCTTTCTTGTTCTAGCCTCCTGTTTCCATGTCATTCTTTCTTGTTCTAGCCTCCTGTTTCCATGTCATTCTTTCTTGTTCTAGCTTCCTGTGTTCCCTGTCACTCTTTCTTGTTCTAGCCTCATGTTTCCCTGTCATTCTTTCTTGTTCTAGCCTCCTATTCTAGAATCATTGTGTAATTCTAAAACAGTCCCGTAAATTAATCGTGTTTTGCTCTGAGAACTGCTACAACAGTCTTGGGAATTTAAACATGTCTTGTGACATGTCTTCTCTCTCGAAGGAGCGGTTAGGAGGACGGACCTGTAACGGTCCAGGAGATGAAAGATTCATATTTGTCTCTAATTTGAGGAGGAGAGGGTATGTAGAGGTTAGGACGTGAATCATTTAGGCCTCCTCTCTAAAAGGTGTGATGGGCCCATACATCTTTAATGGGGACGGTCTCAAAGTGGCACTTGATGTTCCTGTAGAGCTAAGAGTAGATGGGAGGATTACACAACCACATGCAGAGAGATTGAGACAAGGTCGGCTAAACACTGGGGTATGTATACCAACGTAGCCACTGTAGTAGGTCAAAGATGTGTGCTGGTAACCTTGGTATTGCATGGGTGAAATTAGGCCTTGTGATGCTTATTCAGATTAATGTCTTTCTAATTTCTCACTTGCCACATATTGTAAAGAATTTGGGGGGGGGTAGCCCCGATCAGGACTCAAGCCCATGTCCAGTGACTGTCAAGCCAGCACCTTAACCATTACGCCAAGAGGGCCGAACCTTTTGACGAATCGCTAGGTGTTGGGTTAAGGTCGCTACAATATATTTTGCGTGTAATAGCTAGCTACTCACCCCAAACATTTGCCTGAGGTCTGGGTCTCTGAAGCGGAAAGGGATGTTGGAGACGTGTAACCGTTTGGGCTGCTGCTTCTCTGACGAATCACACTGCTGCAGGTGGAGCTGCTGAGAGCCCTCCGTCTGCGCAACCTCGTCTGCCTGCTGGAGGGAAACACAGACCACAAAATAAATGTGTTCCTAGCTTAACGAACATTGGAATCTTGGATACTGTAAATAGAAAATGTGGAGTTGGGGAAAAGAGAAAGAGAGAGTGAGCGTGGGAGTATGAGAGGGACACAAAACCTTACTAGTCATAACTCATACTGTACACCCTAAAGCACCTTGATTGAAGCTAAAACACTTAAACATGATAAGGCAATACTGACCAATAATAATGAAACATTTCATATTCAACTGCCTCTGTTCTCTACGAGTGTGTGAATTTGTCTTAGACAGCATCCCCAATGGCATCCTATACCCTACGTAGTGGACTACTTTTGACCAGAGCCCTACGGCTCTGGTGAAAAGTAGCACACTATAAAGGGAATATGGTGGCATTTGGGACACAGACAAAGAGTGTGTGAATATGTCTTAGTCATAGGCTAGTGTGAGGGTCGGGTTGGAGGGGTCATGTAGTTGCTATTCTCTCTGCTCTCCTGGCATTTGTATGTGGCACAGGATATTAGGAAAGCTGTCTGGGAGGAGTGGACACAGATTTAACAACCTAAAAAGGTCTAGACTACAGCATATATTACAAATAGATAGAGAGATGGAGGAAGAAAAAGAGAGAGAGAAAGGTGAAGAAAAAGAGAGAGAGAAAGATGAAGAAAGTGAGAGAGAAAAATGAAGAAAGTGAGAGAGAAAGATGAAGAAAGTGAGAGAAAGAAAGATGAAAAAAGAGAGAAAGAAAGTGATGAAAGAGAGAGAGAAAGATTAAGAAAGTGAGAGAGAGAAAGTGATGAAAGTGAGAGAGAGAAAGATTAAGAAAGTGAGAGAGAGAAAGTGATGAAAGTGAGAGAGAGAAAGATGAAGAAAAAGAGAGAGAGAAAGTGATGAAAGTAAAAGGAAAGATGGTGAGAGACGGAGGGTGACATAGCATTAGAGAGAAAGAGAGAGAGAGAGAGAGAGAGAGAGAGAGAGAGAGAGAGAGAGAGAGAGAGAGAGAGGAATTCATCCAGACCTCCTCTCATCCCTCAGACCCAGTGTGATCATCTGTCCATCACAGGTCTCCGGGAGTGACGGCCCTTTGAGGTGTCGCCGTGACAACCTCCATTTACTTCACAGTTATCAGAATAAGCTTGACGACGGGGATCTCTGTTACCAACACCCGGGGGACCACTCTAAACAGGCCCTGAGATAAGACAGACACACGCCCGCTGGGAAACGGAGGAGGACACCAGTGGTGGCTAGTGGCACTTTTAATGGCTTGAAACATGATTTCTTTGAAACGTTTTCATTCACTCCATTACAGCCATTATTATGAGCCATCCTTCTCTCACCAGTCTCGTCTGGAGGACAGTTCTCAACTTAAGACGTACCTGAGATGAAACTACCAGGTGGGCTTATACTATCAGAAGGAAAGCCTTCTATTATCAGTAGGTAGATGTTGAATTAACTCCTTTTACTAAAATTTTGTTGGAAATGATCCACCCTATTCTCATATAAAGGAGTAACGAGGAGTTAGGCAAAACGAGAGAGAGAAAGAGAAAGGAAGGAAGAGAGAAAAGACAGAGAGATTGAAACTGAGAGAGACAGAGAGACAGAGGGTGAAAAAGAGAGACAAAGCACGAGAATGAGGTCGAGAGAGAGAGAGAAATAGAGCGAGTGACAGAGAGGACGCTGGAGGAGTTCATGTACATAATTAATTAGGATAACATTCAGGAGGAGGGATGAAGAGATGAAGAGATGATGTCAGCTAAACATCTCAGGGTTTAGAGCACGATCAATGAGAGAGAAGTGCTGAAGGCAGCGCCATTGACACAGACAGGAGGAGAGAGAGAGGGGGAGAGAGGAGAGAAAGAGAAAGAGAGAGAAAAGGGGAGCTTCTGTCCATCCTGGTGGTTGCATGTGTGTGTGTGCTAAGTAGAACCATAGGATTCTTTGGTTTGTCCCCATAGGCAGATATTTGAATATATATTTGACATTCTAGTATTTTAGTATTAGAAAAAAAAATCAAGATCATTTTCTCATTTGAATTACACTGGGCTGAACTACACTCCAATGTATTTTGTATTTTCTAAACACTGTAATATGTATTTTCTAAATACAAAAAACTTTTCTATACCATGTTTTATAGTGGTTCACATTTTGTGGCCTCCCCTTTCACCCTGCATTGGCATCAGAAGTCTGATAGCACTATGGTGTGATGAAAGCGTCTGTTAACCTAAAAAAAATCGAAATGTACAGTGGGGAGAACAAGTATTTGATACACTGCCGATTTTGCAGGTTTTCCTACTTACAAAGCATGTAGAGGTCTGTAATGTTTATCATAGGTACACTTCAACTGTGAGAGACGGAATCTAAAACAAAAATCCAGAAAATCACATTGTATGATCTTTAAATAATTAATTTGCATTTTATTGCATGACATAAGTATTTGATACATCAGAAAAGCAGAACTTAATATTTGGTACAGAAACCTTTGTTTGCAATTACAGAGATCATATGTTTCCTGTAGTTCTTGACCAGGTTTGCACACACTGCAGCAGGGATTTTGGCCCACTCCTCCATACAGACCTTCTCCAGATCCTTCAGGTTTCGGGGCTGTCGCTGGGCAATATGGACTTTCAGCTCCCTCCAAAGATTTTCTATTGGGTTCAGGTCTGGAGACTGGCTAGGCCACTCCAGGACCTTGAGATGCTTCTTACGGAGCCACTCCTTAGTTGCCCTGGCTGTGTGTTTCGGGTCATTGTCATGCTGGAAGACCCAGCCACGACCCATCTTCAATGCTCTTACTGAGGGAAGGAGGTTGTTGGCCAAGATCTCGTGATACATGGCCCCATCCATCCTCCCCTCAATACGGTGCAGTCGTCCTGTCCCCTTTGCAGAAAAGCATTCCCAAAGAATGATGTTTCCACCTCCATGCTTCACGGTTGGGATGGTGTTCTTGGGGTTGTACTCATCCTTCTTCCTCCAAACACGGCGAGTGGAGTTTAGACCAAAAAGCTCTATTTTTGTCTCATCAGACCACATGACCTTCTCCCATTCCTCCTCTTGATCATCCAGATGGTCATTGGCAAACTTCAGACGGGCCTGGACATGCGCTGGCTTGAGCAGGGGGACCTTGCGTGCGCTGCAGGATTTTAATCCATGACGGCATAGTGTGTTACTAATGATTTTCTTTGAGACTGTGGTCCCAGCTCTCTTCAGGTCATTGACCAGGTCCTGCCGTGTAGTTCTGGGCTGATCCCTCACCTTCCTCATGATCATTGATTCCCCACGAGGTGAGATCTTGCATGGTGCCCCAGACCGAGGGAGATTGACCGTCATCTTGAACTTCCATTTTCTAAAAATTGCGCCAACAGTTGTTGCCTTCTCACCAAGCTGCTTGCCTATTGTCCTGTAGCCCATCCCAGCCTTGTGCAGGTCTACAATTTTATCCCTGATGTCCTTACACAGCTCTCTGGTCTTGGCCATTGTGGAGAGGTTGGAGTCTGTTTGATTGAGTGTGTGGACAGGTGTCTATTATACAGGTAACGAGTTCAAACAGGTGCAGTTAATACAGGTAATGAGTGGAGAACAGGAGGGCTTCTTAAAGAAAAACGAACAGGTCTGTGAGAGCCGGAATTCTTACTGGTTGGTAGGTGATCAAATACTTATGTCATGCAATAAAATGCAAATTAATTATTTAAAAATCATACAATGTGATTTTCTGGATTTTTGTTTTAGATTCCGTCTCTCACAGTTGAAGTGTACCTATGATAAAAATTACAGACCTCTACATGCTTTGTAAGTAGGAAAACCTGCAAAATCGGCAGTGTATCAAATACTTGTTCTCCCCACTGTACATTTACATTTTGGTCATTTAGCAGACACGCTTATTCAGAATGACTTGCTCAGCTAAGGTAGTTAAACAACAACATATCCCAGTCATAGCAAGTAAAACATTTTCAAAACCAATATTGAGATTGTTGTTGCTGTTCTGGCCGGCTACTTGGGACATTTATTTTCATATTTTAATACATTAAAGTTTCTTTTGATACAATGATCTTTATGGTATTTTGTATCTTTATTTTGTCATTTTTGCCCATAGGGGAACCCTTGTTGGTGCTAGGTAGAACTCCTCTAGGGTATATGTTTCTACCTAGAACACTCTATGAAGGGTTTTACCAAGCAATATTTTATCATCTAAAGGTTCTTCCTGCAACCCTCTATGAATGGTTCCACCAGCCTTATTAGCCTTAAAAAAATAATTATTTATGACAGTACATTACATAGTGATTTTGGAAAGTATTCAGACCTGTTGAATTATTCCAAATGTTGTTACGTTACAGCCTTATTCTAAAATTGATTAAATAGATTTTGCAAATGTATAAACTATGAAAATAATAAAACTATAAAATATGAAATATCACATTTACATAAGTATTTAGCCCCTTACTCAGTACTTTGTTGATGCACCTTTGGCAGCGATTACAGCCTAGAGTTTTCTTGGGTATGATTCTACAAGCCTGGTGATGTGATGTGATTTTCTATAGGATCCTCTGTGGAATGTGGGTTTATAAATGTCATGTCATGTCATGTTGGAATCAGCTAGTCTGAACTGGGCCTCTCGCTATCTCTTTCTTGATGTATGCCAGATGTACGGACATCTTGTTTTGACCATGGTATATAAACTCCTGGCTCGCCTTTGTCTAAAGTCTGCTTGGCAATTACATTCACTGGTAGTTGCTATTCGGATCCAGATCTGAATAAATATTGCATTAACTCTCCATCGAGCATTTTATATTTTTCTCACATTCTGAGTTTCTTCAATACCAGAGAAATCATCTTATCAATTGGCGTCAGAAAGAGGATTCCAGCGCACGGCTAAACTACAGGTAAGCAGACTGTCATTGTTTAACTATTGAATTGTGTTGAGTCTGTTTACATGGGGTAAAGCTGGGCTGGTAAGAAGATAACATTCTATGTTTTTTAGGGGGAAGGATGATTTGGTATTGATGTAGAAGGATTATCAGATGTTGTGAAGGATGTGAGGTAGGCATTAGACTGACAAATTCGAAGTAAAATAAGAAGTGGATTGATGCTGTGATTCAAGATAGAGGGTGCATTCAAATAAATGAGTCGACAAGCAAGGGAAGAATAAGAGCCTTATAAAAGGCAAGTTGTAAGCTTTAGTCAGTTAAAATAAGCCATAATTGATTAAGGGAGTGAAACCTTATTGTTGCATAGAAGTAAGTTGCTAGTTGAGTAGCAATTTTGTGTAATGTCAGTCTTGTAAGCATTTTACAAGCTTTTGAAGTGAGTTGCTAGTTAAGAATGAACCTTAAAAAAAAGCAAGTTGTAAGCTTTGGTTTGAGGTCTAAGAATAAGAGCCTTAAAAAAAGCAAGTTTTAAGCTTTGGTTTGAGGTCTAAGAATAAGAGCCTTAAAACAAAAGCAAGTTGTAAACTTTAGTTTGAGGTCTAAGTGGGATTTGAGTCCTCTAAGGAGAGCCTTAAAAAAAGCAAGTTGTAAGCTTATGGAATAATCGTAAAACAAAAGATGATCCTGTCTCTTAACAAGCTTTTGGAAACAATAGAAAACTTAATTGCAGGTTGATAAATGGGGTTCGAGTACCTTGTGAGAAGAGAGAGTTGGTGTCTTTTGTGAATTACTCAAAACGGTTCGAAAAGAAAAAAAGAACACACATGAAAGCTAAAATAAATATAAAATGTTGAAGCACAGCATCAATTATTCAATAAGATGTTTTAACAGCTGGCTTGGTTCAAATTGGTGGGTTAATTTATTTAACATGATTAGTGGGAAGACCTAATGTAACCTAATGAGTTATTGTGTTGTCTACTAGCCTGTGAGGATGGTGTCATAATTTCAATCACAGACTTCAATATGAATAGTATGGATTTGAATTGAATATATGCTTGTCGATAACCACAAGTGTTTTGTTTTATGACCTGTGTTCTACTCAGAAGGGTCTGTTTCCTATATCTACTGCATTCTAAGGATAGCGGATTGGTAATTGCGATAGAGTTGTGACTATGATCACAATTGATAACTACACATGGGTATTAATTATTGCATAATAATATAAGGATACAACAGCGATGTATTGAAGTTATGGGTAGCAAGAGGCTGTAGTATTGTGTCCATCAACATGTATTTTTTTCTCTGGGATTGACTGATGTATTTTATAAATTTGGCGCATTAGGTGTTACTTTTAAAATCTTGGACATGTCATAGGTGTGAAGCCAAAAAAATAATAGAAAGTTGTTAAGTTTGTTTTAACCTTATGATAAGAAGTAAGCACGGAGCGTTGTTTGAGGAAGAGCTATATTTTTTTCCTACTGGTAAGCATAGAAGAGTTTCTATGTTTTTGTCTGCGGTTGTCAGCAACTGGTGCTTGCTGAACTCGAGTTGGCTGTAAGAAACTGTCACGGTGCGTATTATATACGGGACGATAGACAGAGCGCTGGTGAAGTGTCATCCTTTTTATTTGAAATGAGGTGTTCTCCCGAAGCATTAACAAATAAAAAGGAGAGTGAAAAAATATAACTATTACACTATTACACTATTACACTACTACAAAACAAAACACAGTGACTTACTTGCTGGCTGCAGGCAGTGCAGACAAACACAAGGAACAATGATCCACACACAGGTGGCTGTGTGTGGTGACTAAATACTATCCCCAATCAGAGACAACGCTATACAGCTGTCTCTGATTGGGGATGATAATCTCCCTAATAGGAGTGTGAGGACTTGGTTGTGTGCCTCTCATCCTCCCCTAGGTGGGGGTAAGAGGCCTTATCACAACCAAGCCCTCACAGAAACAAAGTGGGTTAGTTTGGTGTAGAGATTTAACAAAGTTTAGAATGCGGAGATGAATTTTGACAATTTCTAATTATTATTTCTAAATTGTATAGTTTAGGTATCACCAGTTAATTTGAGCTGAAAGGTAATGTAATTTACAACAATAATCTATTTCTGTAACATAGAACGGTGTCTAGTAAGTGAAGTGGATTGCGGTTTAGTTTAGGTTATTACACTGAGAAGATATGACTACATTTTTTTAAGGTCCTACATTTGTTAAACAACAGGTTTCTATTTTGACTACGTCAAACGCAAAGGGTTGGAATTATTAGATTACCGGTAAGAGGTTTTGGGTTTGTTTATTTTCGAAGGTGTTTATTCTGTTTAATGGGACGCTTGTATCATCTGATGTGTTTTAACTTTACACTACAGGATATTATATAGGAGAAATATAACATAATATGAGGGTGTATTGTTACTCTGTGGCGAGATACATGTTGCCGCGTCTAAGGGTTGCGAGTGCTTAGTTAAGCGAACATAAACGCTGGGGTATATTACAACAAGTAATTAATTATTTGAGGGAGTACTGTCGATTTTTCATTATCAGGTTTTGCTGGGAATTAAAACTTTGGGGTTGCTGATTATGATATTAGTATGGTGCTAATGGAATTGATACTTTCTTTTCCAGGAAAGGGGGGTTTCCTTATCTCTTTGGAATGTTTCCCGAAGCTATGGTCTTGGGAGAGCAGTGAGTGGTATTGGGAAGTAAACAACATTAAATACAATTTTATTTTTACCATATGGTGTTTAGGTACCCACACGCAACACACTTGTTGGTGTTTTTAAAATACGGTGTTTGAATTCTTGTGAGTGTACTATTTACATTTGGATTTATGGAGTTTTCCATGTGTCCAGTTTTATTTTCTGAGTTTAATTAAATACCAGTGAATTTGTTTTATGAGAAATGTACTGAAAACTTACTGTATACCTGGGGTATGTAATGTATGACATGTTTGACTGTTTAAAACACTTAAAGGGTTTTTTATGACCTTTGTCCTATGTCCTGACTTTCCAGTGGGGATTGGGCGATGAATTTAAGGTCATTGATAATACGGATTTGAAGATAATTTGTAATACTGATTTTAAGGTAATTAACAATATTGATTTGTAAAATTAAGTTTATAATTCATAGTCTATTTGTGATTTGATCCAGGGGAATGAGAGGGCTGCCCATGGCTAAGGGTAGGCTGTGTCTAGTTTATCTTACTATGACATATGAGTATAATTTATTTATGGTGTTATTATGGGTAATGATTCTAATGTGATTTGTTTTGTGAAAAAAAAATTGTTTCATTTTTGGGTAAAAGAATGGGAATTACCAGTTACTGATATTTTGGATGGAAGTTTTACACATATCAAGGACAATGGAGGAGTGTATGGTGTGTTTTTTCTGTTTTGTTTCAATGCAAATCCCACTAGATTGTGTCTGCTGGATTGGTTGGATATATCCTGATGGGTTAGAGGTCTAACTTCCGGATGCTGGGGCTCTGTGATGACGTTCACAGTACAGCTTAGGGGAGTAGAAGCCAATTTGGAAAATATTGTTTCAACAGAAGAATGTGTGGTTATCTTATTTAGATTTGTCTAAGGAATGGGTAATTTAATATTGGTGGTAGTAATAATTTGTCATACAGTACATAACGTGTCTGGATTCTTGTATAATTTGTCTGGTTTTCCTGAATCAGAAATAAACTGTTGTTCTGATCTGTTCTCGTTCTCTCTCTCTCTCTCTCTCTCTCTCTCTCTCTCTCTCTCTCTCTCTCTCTCTCACACACACACACTTCAAATGGTGTCTTGATACATAGCAAAAATTTGACCAAACGGTGTGGACCTCAAAACCCCCTCTAACCGGCTGAAGAAATGGCATTCTATACGGTCTTGTCCTGAACCACTTCTACCTGAGTCCTGAGCCAGCAACCTATATGCAGCGTCCAAGCGGAGCTGTCAACTTTTTATCTTCATGATTTTTATCTGAGGAGTGTGACAGGAGTCTACGTGGTGTGAGCATGAAGAGAGATCTGTCCAAACTTCTTTCATGTTGCTGTTATACTGGTTGGAAACTGGATATAAATAATGGTCTCACCTGGTGGAGCAGGTGAGACACTGAAATTGGGGCATTATCTGGGGAAGTCCATTTTGAACTATGAAATTATCTGAAGGGGAAAATGAAGAAGACGCCAGGAGAGTGAGTGCTGGGGAAGGAGGGTTGGTAAAAGTGTACTCATAATGGATTTAGACTTGGAGGTCTACACTAATAAATGTATAGTAATACATAATACATACTGACCTGTAATTATAAACGGGAGATTCTGCCAGTGTTGATTACACATAACTTAATTTCTGAACTTATTTGTTTTGGTTTCTTTTACTTGGGTTGTTACCAACATCTGGTGAAAATTTAATGTCAATAGCACCTTTGGAAATATATTTACTGAGAAAAATGGTGACGTGTTCAATACTTATTTCACCCGCTGTATATATTGTTTAGTAAACATATAACTTAGACATTTAATTGTATGATGTCATGATATGAATCATTAATTTCTATGTATGTTTTTCTTGTTATCCGGGTTAAGATGATGAGTATAATTGAAAATGATGTATTCAATTGTGTCATCAACATTGATACACAGTGGGGAGAACAAGAATTTGATACACTGCCGATTTTGCAGGTTTTCCCACTTACAAAGCATGTAGAAGTCTGTAATTTTTATCATAGGTACTCTTCAACTGTGAGTGACGGAATCTAAATCCAGAAAATCACATTGTATGATTTTTAAGTAATTAATTTGCATTTTATTGCATGACATAAGTATTTGATACATCAGAAAAGCAGAACTTAATATTTGGTACAGAAACCTTTGTTTGCAGTTACAGAGATCATACATTTCCTGTAGTTCTTGACCAGGTTTGCACACACTGCAGCAGGGATTTTGGCCCACTCCTTCATACAGACCTTCTCCAGATCCTTCAGGTTTCGGGGCTGTCACTGGGCAATATGGACTTTCAGCTCCCTCCAAAGATTTTCTATTGCGTTCAGGTCTGGAGACTGGCTAGGCCACTCCAGGACCTTGAGATGCTTCTTACGGAGCCACTCCTTAGTTGCCCTGGCTGTGTGTTTCAGGTCGTTGTCATGCTGGAAGACCCAGCCACGACCCATCTTCAATGTTGGCCAAGATCTCGCGATACATGGCCCCATCCATCCTCCCCTCAATACGGTGCAGTCGTCCTGACCCCTTTGCAGAAAAGCATCCCCAAAGAATGATGTTTCCACCTCCATGCTTCACGTTGGGATGGTGTTCTTGGGGTTGTACTCATCCTTCGTCTTCCTCCAAACACGGCGAGTGGAGTTTAGACCAAAAAGCTCTATTTTTGTCTCATCAGACCACATGACCTTCTCCCATTCCTCCTCTGGATCATCCAGTTGGTCATTGGCAAACTTCAGATGGGCCTGGACATGCGCTGGCTTGAGCAGGGGGACCTTGCGTGCGCTGCAGGATTTTAATCCATGACGGCGTAGTGTGTTACTAATGGTTTTCTTTGAGACTGTGGTCCCAGCTCTCTTCAGGTCATTGACCAGGTCCTGCCGTGTAGTTCTGGGCTGATCCCTCACCTTCCTCATGATCATTGATGCCCCAGGAGGTGAGATCTTGCATGGTGCCCCAGACCGAGGGAGATTGACCATCATCTTGAACTTCTTCCATTTTCTAATAATTGCGCCAACAGTTGTTGCCTTCTCACCAAGCTGATTGCCCATTGTCCTGTAGCCCATTCCAGCCTTGTGCAGGTCTACAATTTTATCCCTGATGTCCTTACACAGCTCTCTGGTCTTGGCCATTGTGGAGAGGTTGGAGTCTGTTTGATTGAGTGTGTGGACAGGTGTCTATTATACAGGTAACGAGTTCAAACAGGTGCAGTTATTACAGGTAATGAGTGGAGAACAGGCGGGCTTCTTAAAGAAAAACTAACAGGTCTGTGAGAGCCGGAATTCTTACTGGTTGGTAGGTGATCAAATACTTATGTCATGCAATAAAATGCAAATGAATTATTTAAAAATCATACAATGTGATTTTCTGGATTTTTGTTTTAGATTCCTTCTCTCACAGTTGAAGTGTACTTATGATAAAAAATTACAGACCTCTACATGCTTTGTAAGTAGGAAAACCTGCAAAATCGGCAGTGTATCAAATACTTGTTCTCCCCACTGTATATTTCTATGTGGGATTTTTCCTTCTATATAAGTGAGGTTTTGCCTACATAGATATTTAGAGGAATATAGGTTAGTTAATCATGCACTGATCTTTTACTTGGACCTAGTCAATTGAGGAGTGAGATGTTTGGTCGTGTATGATCCAGACATCTGAGAATTTATACCTTTTTTGATTAAGTACATTGAGAATCCGATTGGGTTCATGTATATATATGTAGAAGGGTATGACTTCTTAGTGATGTGGACTAGTTAGACTCCAATCATACAGTATATGTATACCACTGTTAAAGATTATTATTCTGAAACCATGTTTAATGGGAATGTTTATTTAACATATTTATTTATAACTAGTTAACTCTACTCACAGAAATAGAAGAGAAAAAGATGGACTGATGTGACGTGATTTTCTATAGGATCCACTGGGGATTGTGTGTTTATTAATATCATGTCATGTTGTAGCCAGCTAGTCTGAGCTGGGCCTCTCGCTATCTCTTTCTTGATGTATGCCAGATGTACGGACATCTTGATTTGACCATGGTATATAAACTCCTGGCTCCCCTTTGTCTAATGTCCGCTTGGCAATTAGATTCACTGGTAGTTGCTATTCGGATCCAGATCTGAATAAATATTGCATTAATTCTCCATCGAGCGTTTTATGTTTTTTTCTCATATTTTGAGTTTCTTCAATACCAGAGAAATCATCTTATCACTTAGCACAGCTGTATTTGGGGAATTTATCCCATTCTTCTTTGCAGATCTTCTCAAGCTCTGTCAGGTTGGATGGGTAGTGTCGCTGCACAGGCCTCTCCAGAGATGTTCGATTGGGTTGAAGACCGGGCTCTGGTTGGGCCACTCAAGGACATTCAGAGACTTGTCCTGAAGCCACTCCTGTGTTGTCTTGGCTGTGTGCTTAGGGTCGTTGTCCTGTTGGAAGGTGAACCTTCACCCCAGTCTGAGGTCCTGAGTGCTCTGGAGCAAGTTTTCATCAAGGACCTCTCTGTACTTTGCTCTGTTAATCTTTCCCTCGATCCTGACTAGGCTCCCAGTCCCTGCTGCTGAAAAACATCCCCACAGCATGATGCTGCCACCACCATGCTTCACAGTAGGGTTGGTGCCAGGTTCCCTCCAGACGTGACGCTTGGCATTTCATCAGACCAGATAATCTTGTTTCTCATGGTCTGAGAGTCCTTTAGGTGCCTTTTGGCAAACTCCAAGCAGGCTGTCATGTGCCTTTTACTGAAGAGTGTATTCTGTATAGTCACTGTATACCATAAAGGTCTGAATGGTGGAGTGCTGCAGAGATGGAGGAACTCTGGAGCTCTGTCAGAGTGACCAGGACCTAGGTCACCTCCCTGACCAAGGCCCTTCTCCCCCGATTGCTCAGTTTGGCCCTGCGGCCAGGTCTAGGAAGAGCCTTGGTGGTTCCAAACTTCTTCCATTTAAGAATGTTGGAGGCAGCTGTTTCTTGGGGACCTTCAATACTGCAGAAATGTTTTGGTACCCTTCACCAGATCTGTGCTTTGACACAATCCTGTCTCGGAGCTCTACGGACAATTCCTTCGACCTTATGGCTTGGTTTTTGCTCTGACGTACACTGTCAACATTGGGACCTTATATAGACAGGTGTTACCTTTCCAAATCATGTCCAATCAATTTAATTTACCACAGGTGGACTTCAATCAAGTTGTAGAAACATCTCAAGGATTATCTAAAAAATCATACAATGTGATTTTCTGGATTTTTGTTTTAGATTCCGTCTCTCACAGTTGAAGTGTACCTATGATAAAAATTACAGACCTCTACATGCTTTGTAAGTAGGAAAACCTGCAAAATCGGCAGTGTATCAAATACTTGTTCTCCCCACTGTATATGCTTAGGAAATGAGTTTGAGTAAGCATTTTAACTCAAAGGAGCCCATGGGTGGTGTTTTGAACAGCCCAGAGACAGAGCTGAGCCCGAGGGCCCATCTACAGGTGGTTCACCGCCCCTTGGTTCAACATCTCCCTGGCCTGGTTCATCACCTCCCCAGCCCCTCTCCCCAGAGTCCTGGCCCTTCTCACCGTCCAGGCGCACCCTTGCCCTCTAACTCCATCAACCTCCGCCCCATCTCCCCGACTAAGCTCCAGTGGCCAGAAGAGGAAGACAGCTGAGGATCCTTGGGACACTGACATTATGCAAGAGTTAGAGAAACAGCAGCAATGTCCGGCAAAGGCTGTCTACGACGCCATGCTATTCCTCCTTATCAATATATCCTGTTTGTCAGGGACATGACAATGTACTTTAACAGGACCATCAATCAGTACCTTGTGTCCGCTCTCAAATTAGACCTCCGTCTCACCCAAACAACTGGTGTTTTAAACACATTTGAACAGATGTTGGTTAACATGTTTTCTTTAATTGCTTTTAAAAAGTATTATTATTCACATGTTAAGGTGGTAGGTAATTTACTGGGGATTATTACTTCCCCTTTTGAGAGCAGTCTTCTTAATGCACCTTTTGTTTGACATGGCAAAATTCTCTTCTTATTGGGACCCTGTGTTTTTACATTGTTTTAAATATCTAAAAGGTTTGAAAATGTCTTTGTCTGGTTAGCTGTACTTGTGGCGGCTATTACTGTTTTGGATCAGTCACTCAGTAAACTTGTACTGCTTTGAGCTATGCAGATGATGTTAATGTCTTGGGGGTCTATATTGTCTACAGCTGGACAGCCATTCTCACCCATGTACCACCCGTGTATCCCGTGTATAGCAGGAAAGTCATAATTGAAAAGACCACTACACATAACACGTTAGGTAAATGGCTTAAGGTTCTAGCATTCAAAACATGTATGATAAAATAAAACTACACAAGTATGAAGTGACTGTCATTATATCTTTATTGTGATTTGTAAAGTGTCAATCAGAAAAACAGCATAACCCAAACAGCTAAACCAAGTGTGTAGCTCACAACATGACATATAAACAGTCATCAACCAGAGGAAGAGAACATACAGTGCCTTCAGAAAGTATTCACACCCCTCGACTTTTTTCATTTCGTTGTGTTACAAAGTGGGATTAAATTGGATTTAATTGTCATTATTTGTCAACGATCTACACAAAATACTCTGTAATGTCAATGGAAGAAAAATTGTAACATTGGTAAAACATTTATTAAAAAGAAAACATTAATATATCTTGATTAGATAAGTATTCAACCCCTTGAGTAAATGCTCCCAAGTCTAAGACACTGCATTTCAGACAACCTAGTTGGGAGTCCCATAGGGCGGCCCAGCGTCGTCCGCGTTTGGCCGTTGTAGGCCGTCATTGTGAATAATAATTTAATAATAGTTAAAAAAAATGATAAATAAATAAAAAATATGTTAGAATCACCTTTGGCAGTGATTACACCTTTGAGTCTTTACAGATAAGTCTCTAAGAGCTTTCCACACCTGGATTATGCAACATTCGCCCATCAAATTGGTTGTTAATCATTGCTAGAGAACCATTTCCAGGTCTTGCTATAGATTTCCAAGTAGATTTAAGCCAAAACTTGAACTCGGCCAATCAGGAACATTTTCTTTCTTGGTAAGCAACTCCAGTGTAGATTTAACCTTGTGTTATAGGTTATTGTCCTGCTGAAAGGTGAATTAATATCCCAGTGCCTGGTGGAAAGCAGACTGAACCAGGTTTCCTCTAGGATTTTGCCTGTGCTTAGCTGTATTCCGTTTCTTTTTTATCCTGAAAAAATCCCCAGTCCTTAATGATTATAAGAAGATTACCCATAACACAAAAGCCACCACTATGCTTGGAAACATGGAGAGTGGTACTCAGTAATGTGTTATATTAGATTTACCCCAAACATAACACTTTTTATTTAGGACAAAAAGGTTTTGTTTGTCAATTTTTTTTGCAGTATTACTTTAATACCATGTTGCAAACAGGATGCATGTTTTGGATTTTTTAAAATTCTGTACAGACTTCCTTCTTTTCACTCTGTCATTTAGGTTAGTATTGTGAAGTAACTACAATGTTGTTGATCCATCCTCAGTTTTCTCCTATCACAGCCATTAAACTTTAAACTTAAAGTCACCATTGGCCTAATCATGAAATCATTTAGCGGTGTCCTTCCTCTCAGAAAATATAGTTAGGAAATTCACCATCCAAAGTGTAATAAATAAGGGATATTCAATGTCTGCTTTTAATTTAATTTCGACCCATGTACCAATGAAAAACCTCCCTGGTTTTTGTGGTTGAATCTGTTTGAAATTCACTGCTCGACTGAGGGACCTTACATATAATTGTAGTTGTGGGGTACAGAGATGAGGAAGTCGTTACAAAAATCATGTAAAACACTATTATTGCACACAGAGTCCACCCAACTTATTATGTGACTTGTTAAGCACATTTGCACTCCTCAATTTATTTAGGCTTGCCTTAACAAAGGTGTTAAATACTTAATGACTCAAGACATTTCAGCTTTACATATTTTTTTAATTTGTAAAAATGTTGAAAAGCTGAATTGACATTATGGGATAGCGTGTGTAGGCCAGTGATAACATGTCTCAATTTAATACATTCTGGCTTAACACAACAAAATGTGGAAAAAGTCAAGGGGTGTGAATACTTTCTGAAGGCACTGTATGTGCGCACATGTTTTCCAAACCACACTTCAACATTTACTATAGGATGCCTCGCGTGATAGCAGCATCCTGGAAAGTGTCGTGGAAATTTAAACAATCGTCTTTATTTAATTTCAATATAATTATTTCAATAATGAGGCTGGTCAGCCCAACAGTCTTGACTGTTGGACTGAGAGACTAACCTCCTTTGGCAATGCTGTTTCTTATATGGAGCGGACACTAAAATGCTGAGTCAGGGCTGGTTCAACCCTCTCATGCAAACCAAGAGGTATAATAAACCACTTTAGATCCATCCTGTCGTTATCTACACAGGGTGTTGTTTTAACCCCTGACCCTAGCTTAGTTTCCCAGATGCAAGGATGTTTTTGAGACAATGAAGGATTATTTTCTACTCCTTCAGGCTCCCCTATCTCGGTTACACCCACCACATCTTATCTATGGAATGCCAGCTGTAGGTTTTTAGGCTCCTCTCAGTTCACACAGCCATGTAATAGAACATAAATATCTTACTATTAGTTAAAGTATATAATCCTTACCTATTAACATCAAACAAATCAGGTAAGACACTTGACCAGATGGCGCGAGGAAATAGTCATTGTTATAGGGACTCTGGTTGCCCTGTTTCTGTTTACTTTGTCCAGGAAGCTGGTGCCACCTGTCCCCACTCTCTTGGACGCAGGTTCCCAGTGGGTGTGGAGTGGTCAACAAACGTGGGGTGGATGTACCGTGGTGATGACTCTGTGTGTCAGGTTCTGTGGTGCACAGGTAGTAAACAACTTTCTCTGGGGCAACCTCAAGGGACTCGTCCCAGGATCCCAAAGCAGTTCTCAGAAATAACTGTGTAACATATGCTTTGGACATAGGCCCCCATCCTCTTACTGGGATGCCATATTACTTTTATGTGAGGCATACAATTACAATGTCTATATTGGTATAATTTTCCCATCATATGTACAGCGGGTGAAATAAGTATTGAACACGTCACCATTTTTCTCAGAAACCAAAACAAATAAGTTCAGAAATAAGTTATGTGTAATAATGTGAAATGACACAGGAAAAAAGTATTGAACATATGAAGAAAGGGAGGTGCAAAAAGGCATGGAATGCCAAGACAACAGCTGAAAACTATCAGTAATTAAAAAGCAATCCAGCCCCCTGTCAGTGCAAATTAATATCAGCTGGTTCAGTCCCAATTGATGGCCTACAAAAAGGTCTCATTGCCAAGGTGTCACACAAGACACATCTCATGATGGGTAAAAGCAAAGAGCTGTCTCAAGACCTTCGCAACCTAATTGTTGCAAAACATAATGATGGCATTGATTATAGGCGCATTTCTAAGCTTCTGAATGTTCCAGTGAGCACTGTTGGGGCCATAATACGGAAGTGGAAAGACAATCATTTCACCATAAATTTGCCTCGACCAGGTGCTCCTCGCAAGATTTCTGACAGAGGAGTGAAAAGAATAATCAGAAGAGTTGTCCAAGAGCCAAGGACCACTTGTGGAGAGCTTCAAAAATACCTGCAATTAGCAGGTACTTGTTGTCTCAAAGAAAACAGTAAGTAATGCACTCCACCGCCATGGCCTGTATGCACGCTCACCACGCGAGACTCAAAGCATGTTGAAGCTCGTTTAAAGTTTGCTGCACAACATTTGGAAAAGCCAGTGAAATACTGGGAGAATATAGTGTGGTCAGATGAGAGCAAAATGGAACTGTTTGGATGTCATAATACACACCATGTTTGGAGGAGAAATGGCACTGCACTCACCCTAAAAACGCCATACCATAAATCCCATTGAAAATCTATGGAAAGAACTGAAGATCAAGATTCATAGAAGAGGCCCACGGAACCTTTAAGATTTGAAGACTGTTTGTGTGGAAGAATGGGCCTTGGTAGAGGCAGCTGTCCTGCAATGAGTTCGGAGCCAATCTCCCACCCGACCATAAGCGCCCACGTCGATCATGGTGAAGCGGTACTTCGCATCTCGGAGTGCCATCAGGACCATTGAGAAAAAACACTTAGTACTCTCTGCCTAAGCTCCTGTACAAAATGGACAATTCCAACGCCGCTGAAGCAAGTCGTCATATCTGGCAACCGACATCCGAAAGCTTTGAAAATGTATTTCCTCGTCAATGCTTCACACAGGTTGTAGTGTTCAGTGGACGAACTTGCCATTTCTTTCCCTTTCTGTGTAGTAAGGGCAGTTCAAGGGCTTACTGTTGAAGCTCTAGCAATTGCAATTCATAGAGAGACGTGTGCTTCTGCTTCTGTGGCTAAAACGTAGCGCCGAAAAGCATAGAACACCAGACTAGCTTTTTGTAAACAAAAAGGCATACAACACCGGATCCGGAATTACAAACGTTGTCGCTAGCTACAGTCACAGAGTGCCTCCAACCCTCTTTCTTGGTAGCTACTCTGGCTCCCCAAGTCTCCTAATGGATATACACTACACAAGTCGGACTTCCTCTCTGTGTGGAACTCAACGACCATGTGGACAAAGGTGTGCGCAGACCTCCCCCAAAAAAACAGACTTCGTCAGGTTGACTGAGTGAAGCTTGAGTAGCCACTTTAACGCTCCTGCTCCCCCCTCTACTCCCTTCTTTCCTCATCACCTTCATGCATACCCCACCCCACCCCACACCACACACACACTAAGAGGCGATGTTCAAAGACCTCACTTCGCACCGCTTGCCTTTTAATTAGTGTTAATTGCATGTTAATTACACTGCAGCTAGAACACACCACATCTGTCTTATAACACACCTACCGTTTCTCCCTCACCCCCTCATCCCACTCTCTTCCCTCCCTTGTTTCTCTCCTGTGAGGAGAAGTGGAGTTGGGGAATAAAGTATCTCTCTCCCTGTCTCTTTCGCTGTCTCCATGTCTCTCTCTCTCTCTCTTTCTCTCTACATCAGCACAGGGAAACAATGCCTTTGTTTAAATGGATCCTTTCTCCCTCTAAATGACTGAATAGGTAGGAGCTATGTAATGGAACCGTTGCTAACACTATCTGATTGTGTTAGACAGAGAGACAGACAGGAATGATGGATGCCTGTTGAAAGGGTCCACACAAAACAGTGCCTACGGCTCTCCACCTCAGCTCACCACAGCTCACCACAGGCTCTGTGCCATGGTTCTTCCCCCATCTCCACTGTGAGAGCTGGAGGGCACTGATGCGGCACAAGTCTGTAATGACATGAACATTATCATACACAAACAGCCCAGGCTTCCCCTCTGCTGTCTGCCACCACCGGAACGGTGTGTGCGCGTGTGTGTGTGTGTCTGTCAGCATGCCTGCCTGGTCTGTCGGTCGGTCGGTCTGTCCTATCGGGAGGAGACCCACCCACTCACACAGGCGAAAAAACCCCTACACACATATCTACCCCATACCTCATAGGTTGTGCACTATACCCCTTCATATCTACCCCATACCTCATAGGTGGTGGACTATAACCCCTTCATATCTACCCCATACCTCATAGGTGGTGCACTATACCCCTTCATATCTACCCCATACCTCATAGGTGGTGCACTATAACCCCTTCATATCTACCCCATACCTCATAGGTGGTGCACTATAACCCCTTCATATCTACCCCATACCTCATAGGTGGTGCACTATAACCCCTTCATATCTACCCCATACCTCATAGGTGGTGCACTATACCCCTTCATATCTACCCCATACCTCATAGGTGGTGCACTATAACCCCTTCATATCTACCCCATACCTCATAGGTGGTGCACTATACCCCTTCATATCTACCCCATACCTCATAGGTGGTGCACTATAACCCCTTCATATCTACCCCATACCTCATAGGTGGTGCACTATACCCCTTCATATCTACCCCATACCTCATAGGTTGTGCACTATACCCCTTCGTTCTGTCTCGTTTGGAGCCTCTCACTACAACTCCAATCTCTCTCTCTGTTCCCTGACTCTCTCTCTCCAACTGTAAATTACAATGGCCAAATATCTGTAAAGTAACCACTCTACTTTCCCCAGCACACTGCTCCTTTACTCTGCTGCACTTACAATGTCCAAACTCTCTAAAGTGACTGTCAATTTTAAACAGTCTGACAAACGCTGACAATAGCCTCCTACTCTCCAGCTTATATATTGCCTGTGGCAGTGCTTGACTTGGGCAGGAACTCACTGGAGCCGAGTACCAGTATCTCAAATGTTCTACTGCTTGAGTTCATGTTCCTCTAATAGAATATTAACTCAAAAGTGGCTCCTGCACCTAAATATATATAGTACCGGAACCCCAAAAACATACCAGTCCAAGTCAAACCAGTTATGGAGAAAAGGAACTGAACATATCATGTGTGGAAGGGTGACGCTAATGAAAACCTTGGATGTCCACGAGTGGTGTGTGTGTGTGTGTGCGTGTGTGTGTGTGTGTGTGTGTGTGTGTGTGTGTGTGTGTGTGTGTGTGTGTGTGTGTGTGTGTAAACGTGCGTGTGAGTGTGCGTGTGAGAGCAAGAGCAAGACCGAAAGCGACAGAAGACCTCATTGGCGAGTTATAGCCTGTCATAACGCCGTGCTGTAAATCAAATCAAATCAAAGTTGATTAGTCGCGTACACAGATTAGCAGATGTTAAAGCAGGTGCAGCTAAACGCTTCCGTCTCTAACTCCAGCAGTGCAGTAAATGTTACAAGAAAGAAAAAGTTAACAAAAAGAAGAAGAAACAATAAATTAAGAAATATCAGAACGAGCTGTCAGAGTCTGGAATATAATTTACCTAGAGATTATTAATAGTGTGTGTGTGTGTTCTGTGTGTGTGTGTGTAGCTCAGTACATATAGGCCAAGTACATAAACCCTAAAGCTTGTTCCTAACAGAACTTCATTCTTCTTTCCCTCAGCTCTTCTTTTTCTCTCTCCATCCCCCTACTCTGATTGGAAGTTGAGCTTCAGGGTTTTGGGGCAGAGTGAATATTTCATGTAAGGCTGTCTGAACTCTGGTCTGAAAGAGAGAAAGAGAGAGGCTTCAGAAGACTGACTGGCCATGGTCAACCCTCTCTCTATCTCTCTCTCTCTTTCCGTCTCTCTCTGTCTATCGCTTGCTTGCTCTCTCTCTCTCTCTCTCTCTCTCTCTCTCTCTCTCTCTCCCGCCCTCTCCCTTTCCCTCTCTTTCTCTCCCTCCCTCTCTCTCTCCCCCTCCATTAAGCCAGTGCCTGGCAGATCTGTCCAGACAGCGGTGGGGAAAACGAGAACTAAATTAAATTTAACGGCAATTTAAAAAGATGGCAGAGGAAGAGTGAGCCTTATCAAGGATGAAGCTTCATCCCCTTCTTCCCTCTTCCAACTTTCACAGACCTTCTAAATCCAAAGATATTGCCTTTTTAGGGTGGAGGTAGTGTGTGTGTGTGTGTGTGTGTGTGTGTGTGTGTGTGTGTGTGTGTGTGTGTGTGTAACACTCTTCACTCACCGATACTGTAGTGGCGGTGAGGGTGGATGTGTTGTTCTCGTTCCCTGGCTGTTCGCTGTGTGTCTGTGTGGCTGCGTACAGCGCTAGGGCATGCTCAGCCACGGCGCTCTGCCCCGTGTAGTCTGCCGGCGGGTGGGCGTGAGGAGGGTGGGGGGCGGTGTACTCCGCTGGGATGCCATTCTGGGGAGGAGGGGGGTACTGGGCTGGTGGGTAGGGCTGGGCCATCGCTTCAGGGGGCGCTGGTGCCTCTTGGTTACCCTGAAGAGAGGCAGAAAGAGAGAAGGAGAGAGAATGAGAACCACTGATTTAGTCAACTGTTCTCAATCTCCTCAGGGAACAACAGGGCCACGTTCAGTAGCCAAATGTTGTTGAATGTTGCCACCAATAGAGAGGCTGTGATTTATTATACATGCCAGAGAGGCATGTTTGTTCTACATAACATATTTCTATCTGAATGTTCCAAAACGTTACTTTCTGCTGAACTCGCCCCAGATGTGGAGAGGGTTGGGAACTATTGCTATAGTGTGAGAGAGTGAAGAAACAGAAGGGAGGGGGAGGGAAGGAGGACGGGTCGAAACAGAGAGAGAGAGACACGAGACAAAAACTCAGTTTGGTCTGTCTATTTAAATCGAGTTAAATGGTCACCCACGGTTTTGCAATAAAAACCCACAAGCGTTAAGAATGAGAAATGACACAAGCAATAAATGCCCTGTCTCTCTGTCCCTCAATAAAATACCAGGAGAGAGATGCTCAAATCTAATCAACACAGACAGCAGTTACACACACACACACACACACACACACTCATGCATGCACACACACACAGAGTGTGTGTGTGTGTGTGTGTGTGTGTGTGTGTGTGTGTGTGTGTGTGTGTGTGTGTGTGTGTGTGTGTGTGTGTGTGTGTGTGTGTGTGTGTGTGTGTGTGTGATCTTACTTGGAGAGGGATATCCTATCAGCTCTCATGGTAGATAAGCAGACCGTTTGATCATTACAACACAGACTCTTTATTTAGTGGAACATTGCTTCATAGACAGACAGACACCCACACACACACACAAACACAACTACACATTCACACACATTCTAAATGGGGTGGGGTGGGGGGTCTAAATGGCTCTCCTGAAGGAGACTGACCAGAGATCAATTAACTGATACATTTTGGATTATAACCTTTGATTTGAATTACAGGCTTCTAATATATCTCAGCCCTTTTCACTGACATAGGTCTTTCATCCCTCAGCTTTTCAACTGTGCTACCTTACCTTAACAGACCACCCACCACCTCTCTCTCTCTCTCTCTCTCTCTCTCTCTCTCTCTCTCTCTCTCTCTCTCTCTATCTAACTCTCTCTCTCTCTCCATCTCTCTCCCTCTATAACTCTCTTACTTCCTCTCTCTCTCGCTCTCTCTCTCTCTCTAACTCTTTCTCACTCTCTCTCTGTTTCTCTCTCTCTTTAACTCTCTCTCTACCTCTCTCTCTGTTTCTCTCTCTCTAACTCTTTCTACCTCTCTCTCTGTCTCTCTCTCTCTCCCTCTCTCTCTGTCTCTCTCTATGTCTCTCTCTCTCTTTCTCTTTCTCTCTCTAACTTTCTCTTTTTCTCTCTAACTCTCTCTCTTTCTTTCTCTAACTTTCTCTCTCTAACTCTCTCTCTCTCTCTCTAAAGCTCTCTTTCTTAATCATCACTCACTCGTAACCAATTCCCCTGTCTCTGTCTCTCGCTCACTCCCCATGTGTGTGTCAGATAAATATCTTTATTTGCATCTCTCCTTCCTTCTCGCTCCTGTCCTCTTTCTGTCTTCCTAGAAGGTTATAGATCCTATACACAGGAGGTTGGTGGCACCTTAATTGGGGAGGACAGGTTTCTGTGTTTGATGCCATTCCATTTACTCTGTTCCAGCCATTATTATGAGCCGTACTCCACTCAGCAGCCTCCACATATATTGTATTATTACGTGTCTAAAAAACATGAAGTTTATCAATGATGATAGATACAGCACATCGCACTAAGTGATTTTTTTATTTTGGGAAATCTTAAACTTTTCCAAGAAAAGAAAATTGGAAGAACAAAGTAGATATAGAAAGTGGCAAAAATCTGAAAATCTAAAATCGATCAACATTAGGCAACTTCTTACAGGTAGACCAGAATTGACCTCAGCCTCTTCAAAAGGTTTATGTGATCAATATAGCTATTGAGGATCCCTATTCTTATGCATTGAGATGGATGATGTTTTAACCAAACAAAGCGGTTTGCCGATCAGTCACTTAGCTCCAGCGTTTGGCACCGATAATTTCCTCTGGCTGCAGCTTATGCTCAATTAGTTTATTACTACAAACACCATGCCCATTTGGAAACAGCACAACTAAAGAGAAGAGGAGCTGTGTTAGGGCTCGATTCAATCCGTAGCACTGAAGATTCGCGCTTTAGCGCAATTTAAATATTCCAACGTTAGTGGAGCCTGCATTCATTGTAAAAGCTGCATACATCTGTCGGCTCAATCAGAAATTGCATTTACATTTCAATGGCGCTTTTCGCAGATCTTCAGTGCTACGGATTGATTTGAGCCATTGGTGATTTATGAGGACAAATAAAATAAAATAAAATGGTCACATACACATAAAATGGTCACATACACATAAAATGGTCACATACACATAAAATGGTTATCGGTCACATACACATATTTAGCAGATGTTATTGCGGGTGTAGTGAAATGCTTGTAACAAGGGGGTTTGGTAAAAAAAAATCTGTTATATATTTAAAATATATAACACTAACGTTCTGGGAATACAGAGGTATTCTGACAATTTGCTGGGTACCTTATCAGAATTTGTATCTTGATGTATTTCTCACCAATATAAACATGTTTCTTAAATAGGGTTATTTGAAAATCTAAATAATGACAGTGCCTTAAGGCCAGGCCCCATAGGGTGAAATTAACCCCTTTAAAATGGGCATACATCAATCATTTTAAAGTTCATTACACATAATTTAAAACCCCATAGACAATGTTACAAACTGGACTATAGTTAGTAAATTACTTGGTGATTAGGTCTAAATAGGTGTTTGTTTGGCGTTTTGTAGTCTAAATTCCATGTACTGGCGTGTTCCCACACGCCAAAACATTTTTCTCAGCTTCAGAACCATCTGCATTAATCAAATATTGTGTAGTTATCCTTAGATACTGTATATTCTTCAGACCTGCCCAAAGGGAATTGTTGATATGTTATACATTTTTTATCTAGACAACATCGTCTTTGGAAAAATGCGCCAAAAATGTATTTTACATACGTCTTTAGTATTTTACAGATAGAAAGATTTTTTTAAAGTATTTATCCACAATCTGCTCTGGACAAGTTCGGTCCTGGAGTGTCTTAACAAAATCAACCCAAAATATTTTGACAGACTTCATCCATTGTTCAGAAAAAATGTATTTGAGCATTATGCAAATATTTCATGAGCTTTGGCCTTATTTCTATATTTTAATACAATAT
>CM042388.1:19224912-19232412 GCA_023634145.1 Thymallus thymallus | reverse complement strand
AAACTTGACTGTAGGGTGTCAGCAAATATAATAAAAAGTTGACCCTATTCATCTATGGCAAAGATACTTATTCATCAGTCTCTGGTGTTAGCTAGTTACTGGCTAGCTTGGTCTTCAACCAGCATGGAACAAAAAGGGGGAAGGGTCGTTCAAAACTCAAGACAACACATCCGTCAGTGCTTCTGTAAATCACATAACAAGAGACACGCCAAACATGAGATGTATGCCAAAAAATGTTGATATCATTGCTGCAATGGCAATGTTTGAGTTGCTTTGTGTATCACCAAATTAGTTTGAAATGATTTTACTTGTAACCCTGCTCACTGCATCCAAGTTGCTTGACATATGCGTTTCAAAGAGCTTTCGGTCAAGGCGAGCTCATGAAGCTCCCCGCCCACTCACCCAGTCTTTTCAAACTTCCTGGTAGTGATGGGAAACCGTGGCTTTCTGAAACAATTTTCTAACTAGTGTGCTTTCAACGGGATTTAATACCCTCACGTCCATGAATGTTCCATAGTTCCCTACACTACCTGCCAAGCTACCAGAATAGAAGAAAGCACCAGAACAACGCTGAAATCAGTGGGAAAACACGGTTTTGCAAAACACGGTTTGAAAAAGCATGTGATCAAACAAAGCGTAGGACATCATAGATGACGTACATCTGATAAAGTGATCGGTACACTGCTTCAAAGTTAGCTGCTTAGCGATTTCGACGTATGGCTTGGAGCTCCGGTATCAAACGTAACGTCACTACTTCCTGGGAGTTAGCCATGAGAGAAAAAGTACTTTTAACCATTTCTATCCAAAACAAATACTATCACTCAAACTGCTATTTTCACATGGGAATCAGAATTACTGTTTGGGACCAAAAAAAATTAATCCATGTTTGGGTAATTGGGTTATTTTAAGGAAGCATGTCCTATTGGGGCGTGGCTTTCATAAAGTTATTTTTGTAAAATAAATGTCATTCCTGTTAATCATGTTAAGTTTATACACTGCAAATGTCACTTGTCTTCCAATATGCTATACTGAACAAAAATATAAAAGCAACAATCACGAGCCCCCCCCAAAAAAACCTGAAAGCCACACCACTACTAAGCCACGCCTCCAGTGTTTTGATCTGATCCAGTGGGTAATTTGTTGTTGTAGTCTCACCCAGTCTTCTGGAGTTTAACAGTATCTCTAACCCTGAGCTTTATCACAAAGTCCACCAAGTCATAGACTGAGGCTGCGTCATAAATAGCACCATATTCTTTTTATAGTAGTTTTAAGATTTGGTTAATGCAACCCCTTTGCCTCCTCAAAATCCTGCACTGGTCACATAGTCTATAACATATATTCATGATATGATACGTGGGTCCTAGTAAACAAGGAATTAGAATAATCTTCTCATTTTGTGTTTATTAGCTTGTTGATTTCTCTCTCTCACTTTCCATTTGTTTTCTCCTCCCCTCTCTGTTTATCTAGCTGCTCATTTCCCTCCATAATTACTGCAAATGGAGAATTAGCATCTTTTCAACAAGGGAGGGTTTAATTTCATGACTATATTATGCCGAGAACAGATGGGGGCTATTTTACAGTACATAATATATTATAAAACAGAATATATTATAACACAGTATATTTGAGGTGTAATATCATTATTTAATGGGGCTTGGCTTAGCCTGATAGATGATCAGTGTGTGTGTGTGTGTATGTGTGTGTGTGTGTGTAATGGGAGCAGGCCTGCATATAGTAGTAGGCTACACTCTTAGAAAAAAAGGTGCAAAGTAGAACCATATAGGGGAGCCATTTCTGGTGCTCTTCCTAGAACTCTCTTTAAAAGGTTCTACCGAGAACCCTTTGATCTATTGAAGGGTTCTTCCTAGAACCCTCCATGAACGGTTCTACCAAGAACCAAGAGGAAAATTCATACAAACTTTTTCACATCATTGATAATCAAGGCTCCCAAGTGGTGCAGTGGTCTAAGACACTGCATCTCAATACTAGAGGTGTCACTACAGACACCCTGGTTTGGATCCAGGCTGTATCACAACCGGCCGTGATTGGGAGTCTCATAAGTCGGCGCACAATTGGCCTAGCGTCGTCTGAGTTTGGCCGGAGTAGGCTGTCATTGTAAATAAGAATTAGTTCTTAACTGACTTGCCTAGTTAACAAAATATATGATGATTGTCTGACAGTCAATATATGTTTTTAATAAAAACTACCGAAAACTTACCTTCTAAAGTTTCAACTGAAATTGTCCAAGATGAACTATCTAGCTAGCTTGATAAGCAGGGCTAGTTAGCTAAATTATACAGACAACAGTTTGTCTATATTGATGTTGTTTCAATAACCAAACAGTTGGATAAACAACTTGGATAAACAACTTGTGAAACCATGATGTGTTGTATGACAAGATTGGATGTTGAATTCAATTTTAATGTTGTTTGAATTCTTTTATCAGCAAATTTGCTTGAAATAATCTCACTGCAACACTGGTCACTGCGTCCAAGTGGCTTGACAAAGAAGAAGAATAACCGTCAGTCAAGGTAAGATCCTCGTCCACTCAGCCTACTAGCTCGTCACCCACTTAGGCTGCCTTTTCAGACCTACACATTTCTAGCATCTTTACCAGGATAAAGATATTATGGGTGATGTTTCAGTCACTCAAAACGCTTTTACATGTGAATCAGAATTACTGTTCGAGACCTTTAATTTACCTCTTTGCAGAGTTAATTTTTGCCGCATTTTTGTTGATACAAAATCTGCAAATACTCTGGATACATTCAGTAACATGATAAGACTTTTCCTGGAAAATGTGGTGTAGGTTCAACAGAAGACAAATAAATGACAAGGCTTTGAGCGAGTGGACTAACTGGTGTCTACAAGTGGCTACACACCTCTTCAACGTATGCACAGTTCCTAAGTAATTTCAATGCACTATTATGACTCAAAGAAGAGTCTTCAACTATAAGGTGCTTTTCTGAGCTCTCCTACCTGTGCCGTTGAGAAACTAGATCAAGCACATTTGTTTATGATATGGAAATGTGAAGTGCATATTTTGGAATCACAGGTTTTTATTATAAACCTTAGAGTCCACTTAATTGCCCTCACTCAGACAACAAAACAAAAGTTGCCCAACTAGCGGGAGGGATGGGGCAATTTCTTGTCGCGCTAGGTGCTCAAGTTTAGAACGTCTGTCAGTCAAAATCCATACAGCGCTGTGAAGCGCCTAGCCAGAGCTCTGACATAATGTATAGCATGTTACTGTACAGCCACTGTGTTCCAAATCTGCCATTTTTAAACTGTATACGGGTACGAGTGTAAAGGGTAACAGTTTAAACACTGAGGTAAGCACTAATGCTCAAGGAACTTTTTAAAAGAAATACAAAAATATATATAAAAATCGTATTCAGATTCTGAAGAATTCTATGGAGAACCCGTCTTGCCTTCCAGATAATCCTTCTTGCCTTCCAAACAATCATCAAAGATCCCTTTCTTCCAAAAAATGGTTCTTAGGATGAAAAAAGTGTAGCCTGGAACTTCATTCCACTGGTTGTCATTGCCGGGCCGGAGCCAGATTTATGGTCGCCATGGCGGCGTCTGTTAGCGTGCTATACATGTTAGCGAGCGGTGGGGTGGGCTGAGTTATCGATGGCCATTCCTGTAGCTGCCTCTCATGGGAAGGACCCAGGCTTGTGAAACAGGACAGCCTAATGGTGCCTGAATAAAATAATACTCAGCGTGACAGCACAGTAGACAGCCCTAATTAATAAACATTATTAAAAAGGGTTGTCACAGAGACTTAACAAATTAGACAGACTGGAGTTATGGAACTACTCAGGTAAAGAGGGAGGGAGGCCATTTGATTAACTGTTCAGCAGTCTTATGGCTTGGGGATAGAAGCTGTTAAGAAGCATTTTGGTCCTAGACTTGGCACTCCGGTACCGCTTGCCATGCGGTAGCAGAGAGAACAGCCTATGACTTGGGTGACTGGAGTCTTTGACAATTTTTTGGGCTTTCCTCTGACACCGCCTAGTATATAAGTCCTGAATGGCAGGAAGATTGGCCCCAGTGATGTCCTGGGCCGTACACACTTCCCTCTGTAGTGCCTTACGGTCAGATGCTGAGCAGTTGCCATACCAGGCGGTGATGCAACCGGTCAGGATGCTCTCGATGGTGCAGATGTAGAACTTTTTGAGGATCTGGGGACCCATTGCACATTTTTTCAGTCTCCTGAGGGGGAAAAGGTGTTGTCGTGCCCTCTTCACGACTGTCTTGGTGTGTTTGAGCCATGATAGTTTGTTAGTGATGTGGACACCAAGGAACTTGAAACTCTCAACCCGCTCCACTACAGCCCTGTCGATGTTAATGGGGGCCTGTTTGGACCGCTTTTTCCTGTAGTCCACGATCAGCTCCTTTTTCTTGCTCACATTGAGGGAGAGGTTGTTATCCCGGCACCACACTGCCAGGTCTCTGACCTCCTCTTTATAGGCTGTCTCATCGTTGTCGGTGATCAGGCCTACCACTGTTGTGTCGTCAGCAAACTTAATGATGGTGTTGGAATTGTGTTTGGCCACGCAGTCGTGGGTGAACAGGGAGTACTGGAGGGGGCTTAGCACACACCCCTGATGGGCCCTCAGTGTTGAAGATCAGCGCGGCAGATGTGTTGTTGCCTTCCCACCTGGGGGTGGCCCGTCAGGAAGTCCAGGATCCAGTTGCAGAGGGTGGTGTTTAGTCTCAGGGTCCTTAGCTTAGTGATGAGCTTTGAGGGCACTATGGTGTTGAAGGCTGAGCTGTAGTCAATAAACAGCATTCTCACATAGGTGTTCCTTTTGTCGAGGTGGGAAAGGGCAGTGTGGAGTGCGATTGAGAAGGCGTCATCTGTGGATCTGTTGGGGCTAGATGCGAATTGGAGTGGGTCTAGGGAATTCGGGATGATGTTGTTGATGTGAGCCATGACCAGCCTTTCAAAGCACTTCATGGCTTAAAAGGCATTTAGCTCGTCTGGTAGGCTCGCGTCACTGGGCAGCTCGCGGCTGGGTTTCCCTTTGTAGTCCGTCATAGTTTTCAAGCCATGCCACATCCGATGAGCGTCAGAGCCGGTGTAATAGGACTCAATCTTAATCCTGTATTGACACTTTGCGTGTTTGATGGTTCGTCTGAGGGCGTATCGGGATTTCTTATAAGCATCCGGATTAGTGTCCTACTCCTTGAAAGCGGCAGCTCTAGCCACTGTGGGGATGACGTCGTCGATGCATTTATTGATGACTGAGGTGGTATACTCCTCAATGTTATTGGATGAATCCCAGAACATATTCCAGTCTGTGCTAGCAAAACAGTCCTGTAGTGTAGCATCCGCGTCATCTGACCACTTCTGTATATATATTGCTTGTAATCATGAATTAGGAGGATAGAATTATGGTCAGATTTGCCAAATGGGGGGCGAGGGAGAGCTTTGACTGTGTCTCTGTTTGTGGAGTAAAGGTGGTCTAGAGTTTTTTACCCTCTGGTTGCACATTTGACATGCTAGTGGAAATTAGGCAAAACTGATTTAAGTTTGCCTGCATTAAAGTACCCGCTGCTTCTGGATGAGCATTTTTTGGCCTTATACAGCTGGTTGAGTGCGGTCTTAGTGCCAGCACCGGTCTGTGGTGGTAAATAGATGGCTACAAATAATAGAGATGAGAACTCTCTTGGTAGATAGTGTGGTCTACAGCTTATCATAAGGTACTCTACCTCAGGAGAGCAAAACTTTGAGACTTCTTTAATATTAGACATTTCGCACCAGCTGTTATTGACCAATAGACACACTCCCCCGCCCCTCGTCTTACCAGACGTAGCTTCTCTGTCCTGGCAATGCATGGAAAATCCCGCCAGCTCTATATTATCCATATCATCATTCAGCCATGACTCGGTGAAGCATAAGATATTACAGTCTTTAATGTCCTGTTGGTAGGATATCCTAGATCTTAGATCATCCATTTTATTTTCCAATGATTGCACGTTAGCCAATAGAACGGATGGTAGTGGGAGTTTACTCACTCGCAGCCCAACCTCCTTTTTCTCCGTCTTTTCTTCACAAAGATGACAGGGGTTTGGGCCCATTCCCAAAAAAGCAGTATATCCTTTGCCTCGGATTCGTTAAAGAAAAAACATTCAAGTTTGAGGTCAGTAATCGCTTTTCTGATGTCTAGAAGTTATTTTCTGTCATAGGAGGTGGTAGCAGCAACATTATGTACAAAATAAGTAAACAAATAAGTTACAAACAACTTGAAAAAACTAATAAAAGAACATAGTTGGTTAAGAGGCTGTAAAACGGCAGACTTCCTGTCCGGCGCCATTGTTGATTTGATCCCCTTTGTTGTTTTCTTCTTTTGGCGGTTGTTGTTCAGAAAGGTACAGTGATTGATTTGTCATCAGGACCTGGAGGTGGGCCCCAGAGTGTTTACTCTCTCCAACGCTCTTTTTCTCCTTTTCTTTTGTTCACTTTCTCTTTCTTCATACCTCCCTCGCTCCCATCCCGTGCATACTTATCTTCTGTTGTTTTTCTTGTGAAAGCACAGAGTGGCAAAACACACACTCACTGTAAAGGGGATACAGTGATTTTGACAGTAGCTTACAGGCAGCTCGGAATGAATGAATTAATGAATGGATGAATTCAATTTGTTGATGGGAGGGGTTTGTATTTCACAGTATTTTACTGTAATTATAAGAGATTGGTGTAAGCAGATTGGCCGCTAGCTAAAGTGTTTACAGACATCACAGCATATGAATGAATATCACTTGCACTAAACAAAGGCTTACAAACTGGCAGCGACTACAGAGCAAAACAGACCAAAAGAACATGGCAAAAGTGATTCCCATGTAAAATAGCCCTTTGAGTGATTGAAATGTAACCCATTATATTTTTTCCTGTTAAAAATGCTCAAAATGTGAGAAAGATACATGTTTCTCTCATGTCAAACTTTCAGTAGATCTTAAAGACAGACGAGTGGGCAGGGAGCTAGTATGCTGAGTGGGCGGGGAGCTCACCTTGACTGATGGTTCCTCAAAAAAGCCTATGTCAATCAACATGGATACAGTGACCAGTGTTGCAGAGAGATTATGTTAATCAAATTAGCTGATTAAGCAACTCAAACAACATTGAAATTGCATGCAACATCCAATCTTGTCATACACCACATCATGGTTTCACAGTTGATTTGTTAATCAAACTGTTTGGTTATTGTAACAGTGATAAAGAAATGTGTATGTTTAATGTTAATGACTAAGATCTTTCACCCTGAAACTGTGTAATGTATTAGAAATTACATAGACAATGGTTAGAATGTTACTATTTGGTAAATGAGTCAGGATGTAGTTGTTGGGCTAGCAGGAGGTTAGCCATAAAAGGTTACCACCCTCATCTATCAGAGTGGAGGTCTGGTCTTCGAGGCGTAAACATTAGCAACTGAAGAATGTCTTGAAGGGAGTGAACTGAGATAACAGAAACTTGTGTGTGTATAAATAAGTGTC
>CM042388.1:19184912-19219912 GCA_023634145.1 Thymallus thymallus | reverse complement strand
CCAATTTTCCTGGCCGAGAAGCGGTTCTTTGGTTGTCGAAACACAATGAAATGGTTCGCGAGTAGGCACCGGCTCCGAACCGGCTCTCAAAAAGCTTTGGTGGAAAAGGGGTAACACTGGGGCGACCGTTAGAGATATTTGGAACTCACTTATGAAAAGGTTAAAGTTTACATAGCTGGCCACATATGGTTGTTACATTTTACTTTATGGGTTGGTTATGTAGGCTTCTTCTAAACCATTACTTTCTACTTCATATAATAATACGATTAAATTATATCTTTACATAATATATATAATTTATATGTCCAAAAATGTATGTAGCAACTACAGATTGCCCCTTTAAGTCTATCCAAAATGTGTGAGTTTGAGCATGTGTCCATTAGACCTATGGATTTGTATTTTTTTTATCAGCATGAATTAGATTGAACAATAAAAGCCCCACTTTTATTCCAAAGGCTGGAATCCGCACTATGCAGCTGTTGCAAGAGCACATTTTTCACTGGCTGTCCACTGGTTTCAAAAACAATGATTGATATGCATCTTAAACTTCTTGAATTAAACCATTAATGGGTTCAAATACACATTTAGATTTGTGAACAGCCATCCACAACAACCGCAATGTAAGGCGCAAATCGCTAAATGAGAGAGCAGCAGTGTGATTCACATCAATGCTCTATGTAGATATCAATAGCAAGTGATATCCATATCGCCGTAGGCTACACCACCGCTGCCATCCTTACCTCAAAGTGTTTATTCAAATTGAATAATCTTTGTGTCGCACCATTGGAAGACATGGCTTGGACAACAAAAGCCTATTCCTGCTCTTTTCCCGTGATCATCAAACACATTTGGTGAGTCATCATAGTGTGTTTTTTCAATGCTGATTTGAATGTCAAATAGAGAAGTGTCAAAGATTTTTTTACACAAACATCCTTTCTGAATTAAAAAATAATCCTCGAAGTAATCATCTATTTTTTTTAAAATATCTGTAATCTGATTACAATATTTTTGCTGGTATTTTTGCTGGTAGTTACCGTTTTTTTGTAATCCCAACCCTACACACACACACACACACACACACACACACACACACACACACACACACACACACACACACACACTGTAAGTGGTTAAGATAAATGATTCTAACTTGGACCAATTTCATTGAATAATAGTAAGGAGACAAACTACACCTTAGGAAACAACAGCCAATTAAATTGAATGAGAGTGAAGAGAACATTTGAATTTTACTTTGTGTATGAGAATGGTGGCTATGAATAGGTTTTACCGGTCGGGTGAGGTGTGTGTGTCTGGCCCTATCCACAGAGCAAAAATCAGCGGCGATAATGCATTTCAGAGTAGGAGTGCTGATCTAGGATCAGGTGCCCCCTGTCCATATATTCTCATAATTTTTTATCTAAAAAGCAACATTGATAATAAATCAACACACCTACTTTGAGACACTTAATACAGGTCAGGTGTGTGAACAGAGCAAAGCAGATACAAGCTGTCAGTGTCTAGGTCTCTACCATTCTCTATTGGAGACAAACCAAGTTTCATACTTTAAGACCGTTTCAGAGAGAGAGAGAGAAAGAGAGAGAGAGACAGAGAAAGAGAGAGAGAGAGACAAACAGACAAGGTAGAGAAAGAGAGAGAGAGAGAGAGAGAGAGGGAGAGAGAGAGAGAGAGAGAGAGAGAGAGAGAGAGAGAGAGAGAGAGAGAGAATATCATAATTGACTGAACCTTGAATGGATAATGTTTCGTTTAGTATATCTGATCGCTCAATAACCATAACCGTTCAACATAGCTAACCCAACCTTAGAATAACGCTTACAAAACCCCCTCACCAAAGAAGAGCTAAACATAGTTAACCCAACCTTCAGACAAACAGTTAAAATGTAAATCAACAAACCACCCGCCGTTAGGACAATACCTCCTGTTAATTAGATGTGCACCAGTGTTCTACGTTGTCGTCACGGCTACAGCCTCCCAGCAATCTACACTGATCAATGGCCCTTCCCCAAGGGGTGCTGGTGGATATGCTAATCAATGGCCAATCTGGGCCCAGAGACTTGGGCCACATGCAAATTAGGGGATTTAGAATGTTGCTGCCATTCCGGAACCCAGGCCTGATCAATTTATCAATGGTCGGATTCTCCTTCCTGAAGGATGGTCCAATTCCCACACGTATGGGCAGGCTGTAAATGCATACATACACACACACACACACACACACACACACACACACACACACACACACACACACACACACACACACACACACACACACACACACACACACACACACACACACACAGCAGTAGTTCAATGCGAGGTAGAAGCAGAGAGAAATTTCTAAATCTTCCTCCCATTTCACCAAAATGGATCGTTCAATCTTAGAACCCTTTAGTGCTCCGGCCCCAAACCACTCTGTCACACACACACACACGCATACACACACACACGCGCGCACACACACACGCAACACGCACACACACACACACACACATACAAACACACACACACACACACACACACACACACACACACACACACACACACACACACACACACACACACACACTTACACACAGCAGAGAGAGAGAGAGAAAGGGAGAGGAGAGAGAAGAGAGAGAGAGAATGAGAGAGAGAGGGAGAGAGAGAGGGAGAGAGAGAGGCAGAGGTAGTGTGGGCTCCTGAGTTATTCTGCTAAAATATATAATTATAGTTAGATAAATGAAGATAAACTAGAATTGTTTTGCAAGGATATATACAGGATACTAACCTCAACATCCAAACCTTCAACCTAAATCAACATTCTACCTAAAACCTTGATTTTGCACAACATTAACTGAATGGACTGTTACTACCAAGGACTATCAAAATACCTGAATGGACTGTTACTACCAAGGACTATCAAACTACCTGAATGGACTTTTACTACCAAGGACTATCAAACTACCTGAATGGACTGTTACTACCAAGGACTATCAAGACAAACCAAAACCTGTAGAAGAAACACAGTGGAACCAGGAAATACCATCCAACACCAAACTGAGCGAGTAATGTTCAGTCTAAACCTACTTCTGTAGCCAAAAAGTAAAAAACAATAATCTCTATGAAATGTTGTTATATAAAGCTTAATAAGTAAGGCTACTAAACAACCAAGCTGCTAGGACTTTACTGACCTGAACTGGCTGCAACTTCAATTAGCACGGTGAGGTGGTGTGAAAACTCTTGAGCCTAACAATGGCAGGAGAGTTCCCCAAATGCAGAGGCCTTTGAAGCCCCTATGGCTTATCCCTGTGTAGAGGTCATTACAATAAAGTATCCCATGGATATTAAAAATAACACTGCACGGAATAAGTACAAAAAACAGCTCCTCAAGGACAATCCAGAGACACTATTTGCTGACTGCTACAAAGAGGGGAACGTAAGCAACTTCATTTTCCATACAGATCATCCCCTGGCCTGGCACATTGCTATAAGAGCATACTACCCCTATATCAAGAGAGAGGGTATTGGCCCAGGGTGGAAACTCAGAATACTAGATATTGAGGAAATTGAAACAACCTCTGTCAACGTGTACACATCTGGGACAGTAATGGTGCAGGGCATTCTCATGCAGTTCCAGCAGGACTTTTACGGGATCAAAGAGCGAGCACAGCAGGAAAAGCTCCCTCTCTGTGACGACTCCAACCATCCTGAGTGAGTCTGATCACACCTCTTCAAACTGTCCTGCAGACAAGGACAGTCACTCACCCAGCACTGAACACACCCTGGTCCCACAACTGCACTGCTCCTCCATCATTGAGAGGGATAAATTCACAGAGCTGGAGAGAGACATGGTGGAGCTCAGAGAGCTAGTCCTCACAATCCAGACAGAGCAAACCCACAAAACAGACCAGCAGAACAACACCCACCAAACAAGATAGAAGGTGGAGATGGACGGCCGTCTGAGAGAGCTGGCTGCTCTACTGACCGAGGTGAGAGAACTCAAAGAGGGACACATGGCACTGAAGGAGGAGGTGAGAAAGCTAAGGTGTGACAGAGAGCAGGTCAATCCCCCAGAGAAGCCAGCAGAACAGCCCACCTCCGACCCGGACCACAACATCAACACCACAATGGGTCAGACAACACAGGACCCACCAATCCAACAGACCCCCTAACAGCCCCCCTTTCAGCTCACCAACCCAACAGACCCCACACCCTCCCCCTCTTGACAACGCACAAAAGCCAGAGATTGTGCTCCTCATTGACTCAAATGGCAAATACATTCAAGAGGATCAGCTTTTTCCCAAACACAAAGTAGCTAAACTTTGGTGCCCAAACACTAGGCATGTCCTGGAGCTGTTGTCAGAGGACAGACTAGGGTCCCCCAGCCACATCATAATTCATACGAGTACAAATGACCCGAGGGCCCAGCAGGAAAGGGTGGCCACAGCACTCAAGGGAGTGATTGAAAAAGCTTCTTCCACAAGTGGTTATCACCACCCCCAAAAAGAGAGCGAAAGAGAGGGAGAGAGAGAGAGAGAGAGCGAGCGAGAGAGAGAGAGAGAGAGAGAGAGAGAGAGAGCGAGAGATAGAGGGGAGAGAGAGAGAGACAGAGAGCGAGAGAGACTGAGAGTGAGAGTGTAATGTTTACTGTAAATGTTTATTGTTTATTTCACTTTTGTTTATTATCTACTTCACTTGCTTTGGCAATGTTAACATATGTTTCCCATGCCAATAATACCCCTTGAATTGAGAGAGACAGAGAGAGAGAGAGAGAGCGTGAGAACAAACCTACCCCAGCTCTCAAACCCGTATTTCTGGTTTGACTCATCTACCCTCTCCTGCCCTCCCTCCTTCCTCTCCATGCCCTGCATGCCCTGGTCTAATGGGTACTGGCTGCCCCTAAGTGGCCCTCTCTTCTCCAAGGGCACACACACACACACACACACACACACACACACACACACACACACACACACACACACACACACACACACACACACACACACACACACACACACACACACACACACACACACACACACACACACACACACACACACACACACACACACACACACACACACACACACACACACACAAGCCTCTTCCAGAAATCACAGTCATGAAAACATTTGTGTTTGTGTGTGTAACCATAAGCAAGTGTGTGTGTGTGTGTGTTTGTGTTTGTGTTTGTGTGTGTGTGCCCTGTAACTACCACTCTCTGAGAAAGAGACCCTTGCATACTTACTCTGCAGGAGTAGACCTATCCTCTCAGCAGTAGAGACAGATAAGCCATTCTGAAGAGGCTGCTCTATTCTATTCACTATCATGAAAATATTACAGTTCACTATCGAAGCTACTGTGCCTCTTGTTTGGCTCCCATCACATTTTCAAACAATCATCTAAGCTTTATCATTACTAAATGTTAAAACAGTGTTTGGCTATGAGAGTGTTTTTGTTATGAAAAGCATGGAGTGTAAAAAAAGAAAAAGTCATGGTCACACCAGATCGACTTCAGCATTCAATGTTTGTTAGGTCCCTTGGACGTTGGGAGATGCCTTTAATGCCGTCCACTAGGGGCAACTTGAGCACCTATTAACATCTAGTAAGCTCACGGCGTTGTGGACGGGGATAGAGGTGCTAGGCAGTATAAAAAATAATAATAATACTCTCTCCCAAACCCTTACCGTAACCAGTCAGAATTAGATGCTTATCCACCTCTGGACAAACGTTGAATACTGAAGTGAGACTGCAAGATCTTGTTGGTGTAAACGCATGCACGCACGCACAAACACAGACATCCAGGGACACAGTGTATTTTGCAGAGCGTAGATATGGTGTGACACACTCCGCCAGCCCTGGGGCGTTGAAGGTCAGCTTTTAATTGAGTGTGTGTTGGGAGTGTGTGAAGAGTGTGTATGTGTATATGTGTGAGGAAAGCAGCCTGCCTATCCTTCTGGGCTAGGCTAATGGGAGTCCTCCAGGCCTAGAGTGCTGATGGCAGCAGGATGGATGGAACGACCGGAGACGAGGAGAGGAGAGGGACATTTTAAACTCTAATATCACACTTTACGCTTTTTCAAAAGAGGGGGATTAGGGAGAAGAGAAGAGAGAGAAGCCTCTCCTATCTCTTCCAACCACAGGTCCCTAATGAGAAAAGAAACCCCCAACCCCCCTCTCTCTCCCTTTTCCCCTCCCTCTCTCATCCCTCTCTCTGTGCCTCTCTCTATCCCTTCTTCTCTCAGGCCCCCGATTCATCATGTCAGACGCTAATATCCTCAAAGGTCAGAGGGAGTCATAAAAAAAGAAAATATGCTTTGTTAAACTTTTTCCCCGCCATTTTTCTTTGTCGTCTTTTTTCTTTAACCTTATCACTATAGGGTTCGGGTTCGGGGTGACCCCCTGGAGTGTTGCCATGGCAATCCGTTAGAGGATGATTGATAACAACAATAACGGGAGTCGGCGGTATATACCGCGAGGAACACCGTATTCATTTAATCAAACACTCAGAGAGGGTGACAGGGACAGAGAGAGAGGGATAGATGGAGAGAGAGAGCGATGGAAGTTTTCAAACACTGCAGAAATCTTTCAAATTGCACCCCAACTCTAACAATTCTTCACAGACCATTTAGGTGGACAAGAACACATGTTAAAAGGAATTGGATTTCAAACTCTCCTCCACAGTCTCCACACAGTAAAAGAGAGCCAACCAAAATGTATCCTAAAACTCTCCCAGAGACTAGCCTATTTGAAAATATCTATTTATTTCTCATACATTTTAAATAATTTGTAAAAAAAATTGCTCAGCAAAAGATGTGAGCTGATACTTTCATACATACTGTATTTCATAAGTAAGTCAGGTTATGACAAATGTATACACCCAAGACGCTAAATTGGAGGAGTTCAATGCTGCATAGAAGATGTAAATGTGTATTCCATGCATCTAGTTAGAGCTTTAATACAGGGGGATTTGCCCAGAAATGTGCATAGATCATATTCTATTTTATCATATATCTATGTCAATGTCCTCTGTAACAAACTTGTACAGAAGACAGGAGAGAGGAAACAGGAGAGAGGGGACAGGAGAGGGGACAGGAGAGGGGAGAAGGGTGCTTGTAGAGGGAGATGGAACATGATCACTACATGAACATGAGATAAAAATAGACTTGTTTTAAAACAAATGGAAGCTGATTGAGCAAATTGTGTGCGTCTATCAAAGCTGTCCTGAACGAGAAGGAAAACGGATGTATAGGAGGAAGACGGGAGGAAAAAGAGTGATTGTAGTCGTTTGGAGAATGTGAACATTTCAAAGAGAGGAGAGCAGGTATGGGAGTGAAGAACAGGGTATAGAGGAGAAGAGGAGAGGAGAGGAGAGGAGAGGAGAGGAGAGGAGAGGAGAGGAGAGGAGAGGAGAGGAGAGGAGAGGAGAGGAGAGGAGAGGAGAGGAGAGGAGAGGAGAGGAGAGGAGAGGAGAGGAGAGGAGAGGAGAGGTAATGAGAAAAGGGGAAAAGGAGATGAACAAAGAGATAGGGCAGGAGGAGAGATAGGGCAGGAGGGAGGATAGGGCAGGAGGAGAGATAGGGCAGGAGGAGAGATAGGGCAGGCGAGCGAGGAGAGCAGAGTGGCAGTATAAGACAGGAGATGAGAGATAGGTGAAAAGAAAGACGGTTAGCCAGCAAAAAGGCCTAAACAAAGCAGTGCTGTGTGTGTGTGTGTGTGTGAGTGTGTTCAAGAGACATGCTCCTGCTAATTAGTGCTAATATGACCAGTTGTCCTCCTCTGGGAGAAGCTCTGAACACACACAGGCACATCATCATTTAATCTACCTCCAACATCCACTTGACAGACACTTGAATTACACTATCTCATCTATCTCATCTCTTCTCTCTCTCTCTCTCTCTCTCTCTCTCTCTCTCTCTCTCTCTCTCTGTATGTATGTAGTTATACTCTATAGTTTTTTTCTCTCACACGTGTCTTTAACCTGCCTCTCTTTTTAGTCTCTCTTTTTCAGTCTCCCATCACCCTTTGTGCATTTCATGACCCTCTGAACCCATCTTCATGTCTCTCTAGTGGCAGCCCTGTTGATCGAAGCTAAAGATCACTAGCATAGCAGACAGAATCAGACACATGACTACTGTCTGTTAACCCTCACACTGACACCAGACTGAAGATCAATCCTACAAGACAAGAAGCCAGTCTGGAGGATAGGGGTGAGAGAGAGAGAGGGTGAGAGAGAGGGTGAGAGAGAGGGTGAGAGAGAGAGAGGAGAGAGAGAGAGTGTGTGTGAGTGAGTGAGTGAGTGAGTGAGGGAGGGAGGGAGGGAGGGAGGGAGGGAGGGAGGGAGGGAGGGAGGGAGGGAGGGAGGGAGGGAGGGAGGGAGGGAGGGAGGGAGGGAGGGATAGAAAGTGCTGATCCAACAGAACGTAAAGAAAAGATGAAATAGATAAAATCCAGAAATAAACAATAGAAAAGCAACAGGCAGGTCGCTAAAGAGTGACTTCAAAATAGGATGTCTATCCATGTCTTGAGGACGTCTGGAAATGCCTTCAAAACCGGCCACTAGAGGCAACAGTGAACGCTGATTCATGATCAGAAGGTTGCGTGTTTGATCTAATTCTGTAGGGAGACTTTGAGAGCTTGTTGCCTGCACACACACACACACACACACACACACACACACACACACACACACACACACACACACACACACACACACACACACACACACACACACACACACACACACACACACACACACACACACACACACACACACTAACACACACAGCAGAATGGAGCACCTCCACTATACAGCCCCATAGGTACACTGTGACCATAACTACAGCAGCATAGAGTACAGAATACCTTTAATATACCATAGAACTGCTACAGAAACATACAGTATAGTACATACCCACACACCTCCAGTGTACCATAGCACAGATACAGCAGGATACATCCCCATACATCCCCACACTCCTCCAGTGTACCATAGCACATATACATCCCCATACATCCCCACACTCCTCCAGTGTACCATAGCACAGATACAGCACCATACATCCCCATACATCCCCACACACCTAAGGTACCCTATCCCAAACCCTTACCTTAACCAATCGGAATGAATGCCTAAACTTAACCTTAACCATCAATACTGAAGTCAGATCGTGTGAGATCTTGTTGAGTGCAGATACAGCAACATACACTTCCAGTGAGGTGGCTCTCAGGTCATGAAATGGGATGGGAAATAAATTGCTTCTTGCCCCCAGAGCTCGAATGGACCTGTTCTGTCATGCTAGTGTTTGGTCAGAAGTCATAACTGGACACAAACACACACATGCAAGCGCACGCACGAACGCATGTACACACGTTACATTCCGCACATTCCGGCGTGTCACACACAAATATACACACACTGATGCAGCCAGGCACAGACCCAGTCCACATAAGGGAAATAAAAAAAAGGCTGGTCTTCTCTCCTCCTCTGTCGCTCTCTCCAGATAACATTTGTCAGCCCTTAAGTTCCCTGATGTGGAAAATGGACTTTAATTTTATGGTGTGGCAAATTAAAAAACTTCCAGCTTCACACCATTAAACTGGAAGCTCTCCAAGTTAACTAGGGTGGCTCTGGACAAAATAAAGAGGGAGGGATAGAGGGGGAGAGATGGGGAAAGGGATGGATGGAAGAAGAGAGAGAAAGGTAGAGAGAGAGATAGATAGAGAGAGAGAGAGAGAGAGAGAGAGAGAGAGAGAGAGAGACCTGAAGCAAAACTAATCTATGTTGCCTCCTAAACACCACTAAACACCCACCTCCTGCCTCATCTCAGTGGTCACACACACAAGAGACAGCAGGACAGGGAGTAGTCATAGACCATATGTATTTCTCCATCTTGAGTCCCTGCATCTGTGGGTTTGTTGAAATGAACCATAAACCACAGGCATTACCGTAACCCCCCCCCTTATTTCCTCTCCTTTTACTGCCTCTCCGCACCCCTCTCTCATCCAAACAACCCTTGCCCTCCCCACCATCATCCCTCTACTCCATCTCTCTCCCTGCATCCCTTTCCCTCCATCCTTCTCTCCAGGTCATTAACTATATATGGTGTAAACCATTAGTCCATCCTCTCCAGACCTCATGGCTGGCAGGGTTACTCAGGTCCTATGCTGGAGGGATGTTGTGTGTGTTTTCATCAGTATATACCGTGTTTCTGGGTGCATCTATGCTGTTTTTTCTGTGCGTGTATGCACGTGCTGACATTTGTGTGTGTGTGTGTGTGTGTGCAGATGGGAAAACAGTTATTTATTTCCCACTGTATTTTAGACATCTGCAGTAAAATTGATTAAAGCATTCCACAGAGCTATAAAGCTGCACCTCTGTATCCCGCTCGCCTTAACCCCCTGTGGGCAGAGAACAGGGTGTGTGTGTGTGTATGTGTGTGTATGTGTGTGTGTGTGTGTGTGTGTGTGTGTGTGTGTGTGTGTGTGTGTGTGTGTGTGTGTGTGTGTGTGTGTGTGTGTGTGTGTGTGTGTGTGTGTGAAGATACTACTACCGTTACAAAGCCCAATAGATTAGGTGAATACCCCAGCCAGTTCGTTCAAGATTGACGTCGAAATTGGACGTCTATCCATGTGCTAAGGTTGTTGGGAAATGCATTCCAAAACAGCCACTAGGGGCAACAGTGAGCGCTATTACCATCAAGTAGCCTAGGGTGTTGTTTTAACCCTATCCCAAACCTTAACATGTACCTTAACAAGGTGGAATGGCTGGAATCGAATATATGGAACGGAGTCAAACATGTGGTTTCCATTTGTTTGATGTGTTTGATACCGTTTAATTTGATCCATTCCAGCCATTACTATGACCTCGTCCTCCTATAGCTCCTCCCACCAGTCTCCACTGCTTAACCACTTGGAATGAGTACCTAATTGTAGTAATAATATATATTTTTTTGTAAAGCCCCCTTTACTGGCTCAAATAGCCGACCAATCAGCCTGTTACCAACCCTTTTGGAAGAAATGGTGTTTGACCAGATACAATGCTATTTTACTGTAAACAAATTGATAACAGACTTTCAGCACGCTTATAGGGAAGGACAATCAACAAGCACAGCACTTACACAAATGACTGATGATTGGCTGAGAGAAATTGATGATAAAAAGATTGTGGGAGCAGTTTTGTTAGACTTCAGTGCGGCTTTTGACATTATCGATCATATTGTAGTCTGCTGCTGGAAAGACTTATGTGTTATGGCTTTACACCACCTGCTATATTGTGGATAAAGAGTTACCTGTCTAACAGAACACAGAGGGTGTTTTTTAATGGAAGCCTCTCCAACACAATACAGGTAGAATAAGGAATTCCCCAGGGCAGCTGTCTAGACCCCATACTTTTTTCAATCTTTACTAATGACATGCCACTGGCTTTGAGTAAAGCCAGTGTGTCTATGTATGCAGATCACTCAACACTATACACGTCAGGGAAATCACTGCAACACTTAACAAAGGGCTGCAGTAAGTTTCAGAATGGGTGGCAAGGAATAAGTAGGTCCTAAATATTTCAAAAACTAAAAGCATTGTATTTGGGACAAATCAATCACTAAACCCTAAACCTGAACTAAATCTTGCAATGAATAATGTGGAAATTTAGCAAGTTGAGGAGACTAAACTGCATGGAGTAACCCTGGATTGTAAACTGTCATGGTCAAAACATGTTGATTCAACAGTAGCTAAGATGGGGAGAACTCCGTCTATAATAAAGCACAGCAAGGCAGGTCCTACAGGCCCTAGTTTTATCGCACCTGGACTACTATTCAGTCGTGTGGTCAAGTGCCACAAAGAGGGGCCTCGGAAAATGACAATTGGCTCAGAACAGCACAGCACTGCTGGTCCTTAAATGTACACTGAGAGCTATGACATGCTGAATGAACCAAGGTGTCTGTTTAAACTACTAGCACACAGCTTGGACACCCATGCACCATAGTCAAGAACAAACTATGGAAGGTGCACAGTACTACATAGAGCCATGACTACATGGAACTCTATTCCACATCGGGTAACTGATACAAGCAGTAGAATCAGATTTTACAAAAAAACTGGCACACATGTGCACACAAGCGCTAGCACAAGCACTCTACACACACGTACATTGGAATATTGTTGTATGGTTGTATTATACATTTTGTAATGTAGCTATGTAGTGGTGTAATAATGTTATATGATGTACTGTTTTATCTTTTATTTTATATGTGATGTAAGTGCCTTAATGTGTTTGGATCCCAGGAAGAGTAGCTGCTGCCTTGGCAACAGCCAATGGCGATCCCTAATACATACAAACCCTATCCCAAACCTTAACCCTTACTTTAGCCCTTCGGAATGAGTGTTTGAAATTAATCCTTAAACGTAGAAATGTGGCGTTTGGAGCAACTTCAAAATGTGACGTTTGGATAATGTGGATGAATGTCTAATTCTGCAGTGAGACTGTGAGAGCTTTATGGAATACCCACTGGGACTGAGCCTGATGCTTTCTGTTCTACCTATGTCTGCACACGTTTCCTTTACAACCCCAACACTGGGCTCTACTCTAGAAAATTACAATCTGCAATGAGAATTGCAGTAAGAGTGAGTGAGTCAGTGAGAGTGTGAGTGTGAATGTGTAAGTGAGCATATGACTCTATTAAAAACCACACATCCCAGCGACACACACACACACACACACACACACACACACACACACACACACCTTCACTCCCCTCACCCTCACCCTCCAAACCCTCTTATTTACACTGCCCTCCCCTCTTCTCCATGTCCCCCTACCTCTTACCATTCATAATATAATGACTACAAAGACCGTCTGGTCTGGCTTCAACAGGCAGTACAACAGGCAGTACAACAGAGGCCCAGGGGCTGATAGCAGCTTAAAGCATGAGAAGCCTTTGTGTTGAAAAATAATCAATCAGCGCTTTTCAGTGTAATTTGATTCTATTCACAAAGGGGCTAGTAAGCAATTCTAAAATGGAAATGCAACTTGACTTGGAGTGGAGTGGCGAGGTGGAGAGATGCAGAGAAGAGAGGATAGGGGGAGGGAGAGGGGTGGGAGAGGGGTGGGAGTAAAGAAGGGAAGAGGAGAGGAGGGAGAGGGGAGGGGAGGGAGAGGGGAAGGAGAGAGGAGCGGTGTGTATTGGCAAAATAAGGGAAGAGGAGCTGATTAAACAGGTGATCACCTGTTTAATCACGCACAAGCGCGCACAAGCGCGCACACACACACACACACACACACACACACACACACACACACATGCACAAAGAAACATAAAGGCCTGGGGAAAGTTTAAGAGAACCTCCAGCCAACAGCATTGGCTTACAATGACATGGACAGTAATAATGTAAGATGTGTTGTATTGGATAGGACTCATATCATATGACTGAGTGTAGTAAATGAGGGGGTGTTCATTTAAAATAAAAGAGTGTATGCGATTGGTATGTCTGCGTCTCAAATGGCACCCTATTCCCTATACATAGGACCCATATGGCCCTGGTCAAATGTAGTGCTCTATGTAGGGAATAGGTTGCCATTTGGGACTCAAACTATACGGGGGAGTGAGCAGGGAGGGTCGGCTGGGAGTCTGTCAGTAGGAGACCGGAGATTTCTCCCATAATTCTCCTTAATGTAACTGCACAGCAGTGCTACACACACATGCATTCTCCTGAACTGTCTGTCTGCTTCCTGTTCAGCTTAGAGGAGGTTGGAGAGACAGACACTCACATGGTCTGCAGATAGCTTGTATCACACACACACACACGTATGCACACAGCCCTCAGCCCTCTGGCTGGGGGTGTGAGAGCAGAGTAAGAGGAGAGTGAGAGAAAGACCAGTCGGAGGAATTAATTGAGGTAGTTTGTTTCACGGCGGGGAGTCTATTAAATGCCATGTCACTACTGTGCCAAGGGGAGTAAAGAGAGAGAGAGAGAGAGAGAGAGAGAGAGAGAGAGAGAGAGAGAGAGAGAGAGAGAGAGAGGAAAGAGAGAAGGGGAGCGTGAGGGAGTAGAGAGGGGGAGAGAAGGAGAGCGAGAGAATGAGTGGGAGAGAGGGAGAGAAAAGGAGAGAGGTACTCGCAATCAGTTTCTTTTCCCACCCCTCTCGCTTCTCACCCTCAACCTCTCAATGTCTCTCTTTCCCTCTGCATCATCCTCTCCATCTCTCCAACCTCTCCCTCACTCCTTCTGTCCATCGATCGTGCGCTAGGCTCAGTGGGTGTGGTGTGGTTAGGCAGCCCAATGTGCAGCTAGGCCAGGTCAGAGAGAGAGGGAGGGATGGAGAGAAGGGAGGGAGGTGGGTTAGGGAGGTAGGTAGGAAGGAAGGAAGGAAGGAAGGAAGGAAGGAAGGAAGGAAGGGAGGGTGGGTGGGTGGGAGGGAGGGAAGGGGGAGAGAGGAGGGAGGACGGGAGGGAGGAGGTGGAGGGAGGGAGGGAGGGAGGAAGGAAGGAAGGGGAAGGAAGGAAGGAAGGAAGGAAGGAAGGAAGGAAGGAAGGAAGGAAGGAAGGAAGGAAGGAAGGAAGGAAGGAAGGAAGGAAGGAAGGAAGGAAGGAAGGAAGGAAGGAAGGAAAGAAAGAAGGAAGGGATAGTGGGTGGGAGGGAAGGGGGAGAGAGGGAGGCCAGGGCCATCACCACGCCCCACCGATGTCTGTCTGGATTGTCCTGCTGTTTAACATTACCATGACGATGCTCTCTCTCACCTCCTCCATTCCTCCATCGTTCCTCTACTCAACCTCTCACCTACCCCTCCACCTCCCCACCTCCTTCACCTCCACACCCCCTTCACCTCCGTACCACCAAACCGTGTGAGAGGTAGAAACAGAGAGCGAGAGCTGGAGAAAGAAGGCGAGTGAATCAACGATAGAATGATAGAATGGAGGAGTATGAGGGGAGTGGGTGTGTTGTTGGCCGGGTGCCCAGATCCTGTCTGAGTTCTACTACCCAGAAACCCCCTGTCTCGCCCGTCTCAGCAAGTTGAGGCAGAAATATTGACTGGCAAGCACTCTGCCCAATCAAATACATTTTCTGCAAGACATGCCAAAGGTGACGTCTGGAAAAATGGAGGTTAGATGGGGGAGTGGAGGGAGTGGAGGGAGGGAGATGGTGGGAGGGAAAGAGAGCAACATCAACATCAACATCAAAATCAACATGGGGAATGAAGTGATTACTATTGCGAGATGGAAGAAGGGAGAGGAAGAGAAAAAGGTGTAGAGAGAGAAACAGGGAAATGGAGAGAGTTAATTAAAGAGAGGACGGGGAAAGGAAAGGTAGAGCAAGAGGGAAAGATAAAACATCGGGTCAGGTAGCACTGAAAGTGCACCTCTGTAACCACACACACACACACACACACACACACACACACACACACACACACACACACACACACACACACACACACACACACACGTCCCAACAGCAGGGTGTTCACGGCAGACGGAGCACGCTAATTCACAACAAAGTGGTGATAAAAAGAAAAGATGACGAGGAACTGAGCAGTGGAAAAGGCAGGATACATGACACGGTTACTCACTAACAGCAAACAAACACACACAGTCTGAACACACACACACACACACATATGCACACCTCAGTGTGTGCATGCGTGTGTTTGTGTAGATCCTCTGAATGAGCACCGTGAGGCCAAGTACCAGACAACATCTTCTGAGTCTATAAAAGAATGAAGCTGAAAATACATACCCTGCCTAAACCATAAATACTTCACACCGCTAACAGTCAGTCAGGGTAAAATTTCAGAACATTACACCAGCCATTACAGAGATGGTTAGTTTTCAGTGTTTGTCTTCAGGTAGACTGGCTCTGTTCATAATTCAGAGACACAACAGAACACAGGTGTGTGTGCGTGCAGGTTGCATGCAGAACCCAGTCTTCAACCCGTGTCTTTGACTTTGCTGAGACGTAAAGAGACAGACAGACAGACAGACAGACAGACAGACAGACAGACAGACAGACAGACAGACAGGCAAATATTTCCACATTAAATATTTATCTTGTAAGTGGGGCAATATTTTACCTCTGAGCAACTCATGCATCTGTTAGACTATTATCAAAACAGGAGAGGTAGAAAGGGTGAGCCATCTCCCTCTCCTCTCCTCTCCTCTCCTCTCCTCTCCTCTCCTCTCCTCTCCTCTCCTCTCCTCCCCTCCCCTCCCCACTCTACTCCACTCCTCTCCTCTCCCCCTCTCCTCTCCTCTCCTCTCCAGGTTATTTGGCAGTGTTAGGCATAGACAGATGTTAGATGAGGTAAATAAAAGCGAGTTGAATAATACATGGTCCGGATGCTCCCTGCCTCCCTGCCTGCCTTTAGTGCTGAACAGAGAGGAGCATCTAAACACTCACATTCAGCATAACTATAACATACACAGATATGCCTGCACACACAAATGCACACATACAGGACCGCAGGCAAGCAACTAAGCAGGCACGCACGGACTCACACACACACTCACACTTTCGCACACACATGTTCCTCTATTTCCCTGTCCGATCATGTTGTAGTCGAATCCAGATCAATTACTTAGGGCTTTTTTCTAGCTTTAAATTAAAATCTAGGAAGGTTGGGGCAAATGATCCTACGCTTCTAATCAAATACTATATTCCATATACTATATGTACCATACCCCAAAACTGTGTGTTAGTGTTTGTGTGTGTGTGGCTCTATGTGCCATATGCACACACCCTTCATCAGTTAGGTTTGGTTATTGTTCTGGACGTGGCTTGAGGAACTCGTTAAAGAAGATAGAGAGATAAAATCATAAAAATGGCGTTTGAAGTGAAATGGAGGCAGACATCTGATCAACTCAAACTGGACACCATGGTCCAACCACAGCACAAAAACAACATCTTTCTCTCCCTCCCTCCCTCTCTCCATCTCTCTCTCTATGTATATCTCTCTCTCTCTCCATTCCTCTCTCTCTCCTTTTCCATTCGTCCCTCTTTCCGAGTCTACTCTCTCTCCATCCCCCTCTCTCTCTCACTCCCTCCATCTTCGTTCTCTTTTCTCTCTCCCTCTCTCCATCCATCTCTCTCTCTCTCTCACCCCCCCCCCCCCCCCCACCCTCTCTCACCCCCCCCCTCTCTAATGGAGTAGGGAGTAATAAACATTAATTTCCCACCAAGCTAATATAATTCCCCTCTGCCTTTTGCAGCTTTAATTTACAGCTATGCAGAGGCAATTTACCCTGCTCCCACCATCCAGCCTGCCTGCCTGACCAGACTCCATTACACTAAATTGAGCACCAGAGTGTGTGACAGAAGGAACGTGTGTGTGAAAGATGGAAAGTGTGTGTGAGTGTTTCTCTCTAAAGCTAGACTCTCTCCTCCCTCCCTCTCTTTCCCTCTCTTTCCGCCTCTTTCCGCCTCTTTCCGCCTCTTTCCGCCTCTCTCTCTCTCCCTCTCTCTCTCTCTCTCTCTCTGTCTCTCTCCCTCCCTCCCTGACTCCCCCCCCCCCCCCCCTCCTCTCTCTCTCTCTCTCTTCCACTGTCCCTCTCTCCTGTCCAGTAGAGTGTAATCTCTGAACTTTTAATGTTGTGGATGTACCTATCAAGTGCTGACCAGGGTATCATCCTACCAGCTACTGTTATAGATGGGCTGAATCCTGGGATAGCTGGACACACACACACACAGATACACGGACAGACTTATGCAAACACGCACACACACGCATGTACGCACGCACGCACACACACACACACACTAGCTCAGATGGCTTCACTAACTCATGTTTCAGGCTATACTCTTACAGCTTCTGCACATTCAGCGCCACCTGTCCAGTTTGTGTGTGTGTGTGTGTGTGTGTGTGTGTGTGTGTGTGTGTGTGTGTGTGTGTGTGTGTGTGTGTGTGTGTATGAGTGTTTGTGTGTGCAAGGGCTTTGCCTCAGGGGTACACAGGGCAACCATTTTAAAAAAGGAACGGTGGAGAGGGAGTGATTGAATAGAAGGAGAGAAGTAACAAAGGTGTGTAAAAGACAAAAAGAGAAAGAGAATTCCTCCAATGATAATATGACAAGAAATATCCTCAAACTAGATCCTAAACAGAAAGAAGAGAAGGAGAGATGTATCCCCGTGAGAGATTAGATGGAGAGAGTGAGGGATGAAGAGATGAAGGGATGAGGAGGAGTATTGTGACAGCAGACATCACTCAACAAGCGTTTAGAGAGGTGTAAAATGACTCGTAAATCAATCTAGCGGCGATTATGACACAATGTGGGAATACACACACACACACACACACACACACACACACACACACACACACACACACACACACACACACACACACACACACACACACACACACACACACACACACACAAACTCATGCTGCAGTGTCATATTTGGCTAAATCGATCTTCACGGAGAAAAGAGTTAGAGAGAGAGGGAGTGGGTGAGACGCTGAGTGAAAGAGTAACTGAGACAGAGATGATGGAGGGAGAGAGGGAACAGGTAAATGAGACATTTGCCAAAGGGCTAGAAGAGAACACAAATTAGTGCTAGAGTAGAGAATAGACACAAATGCCGAGAATGACAATAGGTCATTTAAACTTTACATTTAAAGAGTAAGAAAGGTGTAATGAAGAGAGAGACGAAAAAGAGAGGGACACTGTTATTTCTTACACTTCGAAAGCTCTTTAGCCAATCATTACTCCACGTACTGCGCACCTAGCCAATCATAACTCATCATACTCCCCACTGTCCTGACCTCCAGGTGCCATAATCTCTAACAGAACACAAAGGTGTGTGTGTGTCATCATAGTCATGTCTCTCTCACCCAACTCTCACCCCTGACCCCATGACCCCATGGTCTTTGACCCCTCTCTACCAGTTAGTCTGGGTGGGAGGGTGGGGTCAATTTGGAGTTTCTGAATTTAATATAATTTAATATACATTTAATTAAATTTGAATTGACCACACCCCACAGTAAGCAGAATTTGAATTTAATTTGAATTGAAGGATGTATAATTGAATTCAAAGCAATTCAAACCAATTGAACTGAGAGGTGAAGTCTCATTCATTTGACAAATCTTTTATCAAAAGGATCTGCCACTAATGCAAAGAATATGCATACCATTTAATATATTACTTGGATAATGTTTTTGTTAATTGGAAAAAATGTTTGTTAGTTGGATTATTTTATGTATATTAGGTCAGTTCCCTTCCATACTAAAGTATTTTATCTAATGCATTCTGGGAAATTTCAGGAGAAATCAAAATGTTTCAACCTTATGATACTTGGTATTAGTAACCATACATTTTATGATGGTGTGTAGAATAAATAAGACATATGAATTTCATTGAATTTCATTGAAATAAATTCTACTTCCGTTAGTTCAAATTCAATTCAAACTCTGCTTCCTGTGGCCAATTCAACTTCAATTGAAATTCAAGAATTAAAGAGCAATTCGCAACCCTGCTGGGTAGGAGTGCAGTAGTCATGGTGACCCAGGGCAGTCATGAATGGAGATCAAATCAACATCTGGGATTCCCCGGGGAACGTTTTGCACTCTTCTTCTGGCGGGAGTAGTGGCAGGAGGGAATAATGGACTGATTTATCTGCGACATGCCATAGAACTGAGGTAGCATGTCGGCTCATAGTTAGCATTTACAATGGTTATATGTGTCTTAAAAAATCTAAGAAAAATAATAATAATCATTGATTACATTTGTAAAAAGCTTTTCATTATACAGAATAATCTCAGTGCATAAAATACAAAATAAAAACCAAATAGAAAAAACACAACTAGACAGGGTAACTGACATAAAGAACCCAGCTGATGCTACAAGGTACAAGGAAGAGCATTCCAGTGGCTGGGGGTGGTCGAGCTGAAAGCCCGATCTCCCAAGGCGCGGACCTTGATCCTGGGAGCGTGTAGGAGCAAGCTATCACTTGACCTGAGGGTACGGGTGAGGTTATGGAGGCAGAGCAGTTCTTTGAGATAAGGAGGGGCATTGCCATGAATACACTGGAAATTCAGCAGGAGGGTTTTGAATTCAATCCGGAATGAGACGGGGAGTCAGTGCAGAGATGGGGGTGATGTAATGGTGTTTCCGAACTGGCAGCGCTGTTCTGGATGTATTGGAGCTTATGTAGATTCCTGCCAAGGATCCAGATGAACAGTGCCTTGAAGTAGTCCAGCTTTAAGGAGATAAAGGCATGGACGTGCTTCTCTGCATCAGACTGAGTGAGGGTGGGACGGAGTTTGGCAATTCTTGAGGTGATAGAATGACGCTTTACACAGTTGTTTGATATGGCTGTCAAACGTCAGGGAGCAATCAAGCTTTACACCCAGATTGGAAACTGAGGGGGGATGTTCTGTCCTGCAATGGTGAGGTGTGTTATTGGTGAGTGCTAATAATGTGGTTAGATTTTCCCTGTAGCAACTGTAGCAACTACCTATTCAGCACTGTAACACTTACCATTAAGACATCATAACTCTACACAGGATACATAGAGTATAGCCAGATATGACAGGGACTGATGAAGGGTTGTCAGTAATGACAAAAAAGTCAAAATGGTCTATATGCAGTGTTGTTAAGGTTAGGCTTAAGGATAGGGTTAGGTTAGGTTTAAAATCAGATAAGAAGAGACATTTTAGAAATAGACAGGGTGATGGGGAGAGGTAGAAGTAGAGGGCTGGGGAGGTGGGGTTGTTCTCTCCCTTGCTCTCTCTCTCTCTCTCTGTAGGGGTGAAGAGATGGGGAAGTGTGGTGTTTAGGCAGGAGCTTGCGATTTGCAGAGGAAAAAGAGAGGCTGAAAAGATAGAGGGATAAATATTGAGCAGTATCCGACTGAGGTGCTTTAAAACACACTAATGAGAGAGTGTAACACATGGGATTGGCTGAGGAACATAAACTGAGAAAACACTGTACAGACACAAGCATGTGCACACGCACGTACACACACACAGTCCTGTATACAGTGCCTTCGGAAAGTATTCAGACCCCTTCACTTTTTCCACATTTTGTTACGTTACAGCCTCATTCTAAAATGGATCAAGAAAAACATCCTCAGCAATCTACACACAATACCCCATAACGACAAAGCATAAACAGGTTTTTAGATTTTTTTTGCAAATGTATAAAATATAATAAAAAACCTTATTTACATAAGTATTCAGACCCTTTGCTATGAGACTCGAAATTGAGCTCAGGGGCATTCTGTTTCCGTTGATCATCCTTGAGATGTTTCTACAATTTGATTGGAGTCCACCTGTGGTAAATTCAATTGATTGGACATGATTTGGAAAGGCACACACCTGTCTATATCAGGTCTTACAGTTGACAGTGCATGTCAGAGCAAAAACCAAGCCATGAGGTCGAAGGAATTGTACAAAGCTCCGAGACAAGATTGTGTCGAGACACAGATCTGGGGAAGGGTACCAAAAAATGTCTGCAGTATTGAAGGTCCCCAAGAACACAGTGGCCTCCATCATTCTTAAATGGAAGAAGTTTGTAACTACTAAGACTCTTCCTAGAGCTGGCCGCCCGGCCAAACTGAGCAATCGGGGAAGAAGGGCCTTGGTCACTCTGACAGAGCTCCTCTGTGGAGATGGGAGAACCTTCCAGAAGGACAACCATCTCTGCAGCACCACCAATCAGGCCTTTATGGTCGAGTGGCCAGACGGAAGCCTCTCCTCAGTAAAAGGCACATGACAGCCACTTGGAGTTTGCCAAAAAGCACCTAAAGACTCTCAGACCATGAGGAACAAGATTCTTTGGCCTGAATTCCAAGCCTGGAAGGAAACCTGGCACTATCCCTACTGTGAAGCATGGTGGTGGCAGCATCATACTGTGGGGATGTTTTCAGCGGCAGGGACTAGTCAGGATCGAGGCAAAGATGAACGGAGCAAAGTACAGAGAGATCCTTGATGAAACCCTGCTCCAGAGCACTCAGGACCTCACACCGGGACGAACTTCCAACAGGACAACGACCCTAACCACACAGCCAACACAACGCAGGAGTGGCTTCAAGAAAAGTCTCTGAATGTCCATGAGTGGCCCAGCCAGAGCCCGGACTTGAACCTGATCGAACATCTCTGGAGAGATCTGAAAATAGCTGTGCAGCAACGCTCCCCATCAAACCTGACAGAGCTTGAGAGGATCTGCAGAGAAGGATGGGAGAAACTCCCCAATTAAAGGTGTGCCAAGCTTGTAGTGTCATACCCAAGAAGACTAAAGGCTGTAATCGCTGCCAAAGGTGCTTCAACAAAGTACTGAGTAAAGGGTCTGAATACTTATGTAAATAGAATATTTTCCGTTTCTTTTTAAAAAGAAATTAGCAAACATCAATCTACACACATTTATAGGGTATTGTGTGTAGATTGATGAGGGAAAAAAAAATATTTAATACATTTTAGAATAAGGCTGTAACCTAACAAAATGTGGAAAAAGTAAAGGGCTCTGAATACTTTCTGAAGGCACTGTAACTAACCTTGTCGGGACACACAATTCAGTCCCATTCAAAATCCTATTTTCCCTAACCCCTAACCCTAATCCTAACCCTAACCCGTACCCTAACGCTAACATTAATCCTATTCCTAACTTTAACCCGAAAACCTTACCTTAACCCTAACCCTAAAACTACCCCTATCTCCTAACCCTAACCCTAAACCTAATTCTAACCCTAACACTAATTCTAACATTAACCATACACTCCCTAGAAATAGCATTTGCCCTTGTGAGGACCAACAAAATGTCCCCAGTTGGTCATTTTTCTATTAGTTTACAATGCTTGTCTGGACTTCTGGTCCCCACAAGTATAGTTAAACACATACACACACACACACACACTCCTCCATAGTATAAGCTATGTCTTTGGTGTTGTAATGTGTGATGTGATTGCTGTATGGGGAGGGGAGCTAAACCACCAGGTGATCACTGACCTAATATTATCAGATGAATTAGATTCATATAATTTAATTTCCTGGTAAGTGCTGCTCTCCTAATTAAGTACAGAGAGAGAGAGAGAGGCAGGGAGGGGACCACCCACTGCTTAGTAAAGCGTGGCGGGGCTGAGTGTGTGTGACTCTGTGTGTGCGTGTGTTTGTGTGCCTGCTTGCGTGTGTCTGAGCCGTTACGCTGTGTGTGTGTGTGTGTGTGTAAGCGTTTGTGTACACACCTCACAAAAACACACTCCCACCTTGAGTTACTCTGCTGTGCTACAGATGAAGTAGTATCTTGAGGCTACTGTGTAATTAGAGCTAATTCAATTGGCTTCTGCTTCTATGGTTACGTCCCAAATGACACCCTATTCCCTACATAGTGCACTACTTTTGACCAGAGCCCTATGGGGAATAAGGTGCCATTTGGGAGGCATTCTCCACCTGCCAACAACACAGTGGATTGATAGCCATATTTTTCTCTCTTCCCTTCTTTCTCCTCATTAATGGAGTGGAATGAATGAAAATGGCTTCGCTCTGCATGCACTGCTGGAGGATAGCATTAGTGCAGCAAATCAAATACATTTTCATTTGTTACAGAATATAACAGTGAAAATCTTTACTTACAAGCCCTTCCCAACGATGCATACGTCAAAGAATATACTGTATATATTTTTAAAACAAGACAAATAAAACCACACAAGAACTAACTATACACGGGGAGTGCCAGTGCCATTTTCAATGGTATGTACATGTAGGCAGCGGTAAAGTGACTAGGCATCAGGATAGATAATAATACGAGTAAGAAACAAAGTAGCAGTAGAGTATAAGTGAGTGTATGTGTGAAAGTGTGTGTGTGTGTTTGTGTGCGTATGTAGTGTGTGTGTGTGTGTATGTAGTGTGTGTGTGTAGTGTGTGTGTGCGTATGTAGCGTGTGTGTGTGTGTGTAGTGTGTGTGTGTAGTGTGTGTGCGTATGTAGCGTGTGTGTAGTGTGTGTGTGTAGTGTGTGTGTGCGTATGTAGTGTGTGTGTGTGTATGTAGTGTGCGTGTGTAGTGTGTGTGTGCGTATGTAGTGTGTGTGTGTGTATGTAGTGTGCGTGTGTAGTGTGTGTCTGCGTATGTAGCGTGTGTGTGTGTGTAGTGTGTGTGTAGTGTGTGTGCATATGTAGCGTGTGTGTAGTGTGTGTGTGTGTATGTAGTGTGTGTGTAGTGTGTGTGTGTGTATGTAGTGTGTGTGTGCGTATGTAGTGTGTGTGTGTATGTAGTGTGTGTGTGCGTATGTAGTGTGTGTGTGTGTGCATATGTATTGTGTGTGTATAGTGTGTGTGTGCATAGGTAGTGTGAGAGTCAGTGCAGATAGTCTATTTGATTAAATATTTAGCAGTCTTATGGCTTGGGGATAGAAACTCAAAGCCTGTTGGTCCGAAACCCAATGCTTCGGTACCGCTTTCCGGACGGTAGCAGAGAGAACAGTCCATGGCTTGGGTGGCTGAAGTCTTTGGCATTTTTTGGGGACTTCCTCTGACACTAGCTGATATAGAGGTCCTGGGTGGCATGAAGCTCGGACCTACCCGTCTGCACTACCCTCTGTACAGCTTTGCGGTCGAGGGCGGTGCAGTTGCCGTACCAGGCGGTGATGCAGCCAGTCAATAACTCAATGGTGCAGCTGTAGAACCTCTTGAGGATCTGAGGGCCCATACCAAATCTTTCCAGCCTCCTGAGGGAGAAGATGCGCTGTTGTGCCCTCTTCACAAATGTGCGGGTGTGTGTGGACCATGTTAAGTGGTCCACACACTTGAAGCCCTCATTAAAGACCAACATTTGGAAAAATATATGGATGGTCTTCAGAGATAGATGGGAGGACTAAAACAAACAAAAGATAACTAATGTAAAATATGCTGTCAGTGAAATTTATGTAGAGCTGTAAGTAGAAGCCTAATTATTGTTGTCCATTAGTTTACTCCAATTATGGGAGGGGTGGAATGTTGATGGGAAAATAATAAAGAAGGATAATATAGGTATGTTTTAATTTAACCTTTATTTAACTAGGCAAGTCAGTTAAGAACTAATTCTTATTTACAATGACGCCAAACTCAGACAACGCTGGGCCAATTGTGCGCCGCCCTGTGGGACTCCCAAACACAGCCAGTTGTGATACAGTCTGGATTCGAACCAGGTTATCAATAGTAACGCCTCTAACAGTGAGATTCAGTGTCTTAGACGACTGCGCCACTTGGGAGGCCACATACAAACTCACACACCACTGTAGGTTGGTGGCACCTTAATTGGGCAGGATGGGCTTGTTGTAATGACTGGAGCGGAATAGGTGGAATGGTATGAAATACATGCCATTCGCTCCATTCAAGCCATTATTATGAGCCGTCCTCCCCTCAGGAGCCTCCTGTGACACACACACAGACAACGATCAGCTTCGCTAGCGATCATCTTAATTTCCAATTGTCCCTGATTAATCTATGTAAATGGGGTTAATCAGGACGTATGGAAACCATTGTGGTGCTTGCCGCCTCCCCATCAATATTTGTCTTCCTCTCGTTATTTAATTTGCACCTTGTTCTCCTGGTAATGGACACGATTAGCAGCAATTAAGAGACCAGGCGTTAAAAGAAAGGTGGAAAGAGAAAAGTGGAGGGAGGGATAAAGAGAGAGGGGTGGAGAGGGGAGAGAGTGGGAAAGAGAGAGGTGAAGAGCGAGAGAGAGAGAGAGAGAGAGAGAGTGAGAGTGAGAGTGAAAAAAACAGAAATAATGTCTAAACTCTGGACACGCGTTTTAACATCACCATAACACACACAAACACATACACTCTCTTTTTCCACACACACTCAACTCCTCAGCTGACTGATGTCTTGGGTAAGACCAAGGGTAATAACAACATAGTATCACATCACACTTGTTAAAAACACACACGTTAGACATGTAACCTTCACACAATGTCACCAGAACCTCCACAGGTCACCTCAGGTCGATATCCTCTATCCGCTGACCCCAGAGAGACTTCACCCTGGTGACCCCACCCACTGTATGCCTTGTAATTCTGTGTAACAGGCTGTGTTGTCTCCCTAACCTTTAACCTTTAAATGGCAGATATACGTCTGGCTAAAAACATTTAACTAACGTGAGACCTTTAACTAACATGCTATCTGAGCTTCTGAGGGGGACACTGACCTCAATACAACTCTCTCTCTCTCTCTCTCTCTCTCTCTCTCTCTCTCTCTCTCTCTCTATCTATCTCTCTTTGTCGCTCTCCCTCTCTCTCTGTCTGTCGCTCTCCCTCTCTCTGTCTCGCTCTTTTTTCAATTAAGTAACCCCTGCGAAGAGCGGGGTTGAGTGCGGAGGAGGGGGGAAGGGAAAGGGTGTGACACACTTGCAACTCATTTTAATGTGAGTGTGGACTTCGGGGAGCTGCCAGCGGGGTTCTAATTTACAAGCAGGGGGAGAGGCTGGGCAGATGGAGACAGATATGGAAGGACACAAGATGTGTGTCGCACACCGGAGGTGCGTTGCTGCTATCCCTGTGCGCGCCGTAAATAACACTGAGCGATAGAGAATTTATGAGGCACAAATATCTCACTACCAGCCTATTATCCCCCCTGCACCGTCACTGTAGCTCTCATTGGGAAAGAGAGAGTAGGGAGAGTTGGAGAGAGAAATATAAAGAAATCAAGAAGGGAAGAGACAGAGACAGAGAGAGAGACAGAGAGCGAGAGAGAGAGAGACAAACAGACAGACAGAGAGAGAGAGAGAGAGAGAGAGAGAGAGAGACAGACAGACAGACAGACAGACAGACAGACAGACAGACAGACAGACAGACAGACAGACAGACAGACAGACAGACAGACAGACAGACAGACAGACAGACAGACAGACAGAAAGACACACACACCTGTTAAAACAAACAGATAGGGAAGGGAGCGAGAACGACAGAAAGAGATGAGACAAAGAGATGAATAAAGAAAAAGAAAGAGGGAAATAGTGACACACAGTGCGTGTGGAGACAGACAAGACAGGGATGGGAGAGAGCAAGACTCGAGGATCCACAGGGTAGAGAGGAGGGAGGAAGAGAGAGGAAGACAGACACCAGGGGAGCGAGGGATAAGATGAGGAATGAGGGACAAACAAAGCAAGAGAGAGAGAGACAGATAGTCACAGCGCTAAATAGTCCTCTGAAATGCTTGAAAACTTTTCAAATGGATACATGAATCAATAAGACAAATCTGCATGCCCTCCCCACCTTCCCTCCATCCTCCCCTCCACCCCATGTCTACCCTTCTCTTGAGGGTCTGCAGTAAGCCTAAGTGTTACCATATTAGAATTCACCCCGCACAGGGGGCTATAATCCTAAACTTCCATATCATTAGTACTCTCTCTTTTATGGCACACCCATGTCAAGGTCAAATGCATATGTTCCTAGCTGACAGCGGGAAGAAAAAGAAAGAGCCATGGAGGGTGAGAAGGAGGGAGGGAGGGATGGCGAGAGGGAATGTGAACAGAGAGGAGGAGGAGGAGGAAAAGGTTCTGGATCTTCCCAATTAAGAACAGTCTTCTAACACAAATTGGGCACAGGTGAGGAGAGAGAGTAACGAGTAGAGATGGAGAGAGAGAGAGAAAGAGAGAGAGAGAAAGTGTGTGTGTGTGTGTGTGTGTGTGTGTGTGTGTGTGTAAGCAGGCAGGAATGATATTACCAATACAGCCTTAACTTTGAGAAGCATGAAATACGTTGTGTGTGAACTTGGCCTTGGAGTTACAGGGCTTATGATGGCTTAGAGGGGTTTCTAAAGAAGCAGGTGAGAGAAGAGGATTGACAGAGTGAAGAGGGGCAAGAGACGAGGATTGGGCCCCTCGCTCACTCTCTAAGACCTCTGATTGTCTGTGAAATTGAAACAACTATGCTGTCACTTTCTTCACGGCTTCTCTCTCTCTTTTGGTGAAAGAAAAGCATCAGGATCAGCATCAGCAGAAAGAGAGTGTGTGGTTTGTGAAAAGCAGTGATGAAACTCTGCCCTTATTAAATAGTACGAGGCAAACGAACAGCAACCCTTGGCACGGGGCGCCCTGCCGGAAGTTTATTCAATATTATATTTAATGGCAGTTGGACGGAGTGAGCAGGAGATTGTGCCATGGTGACGATTTAGGCAAAATACTAACCCTCAAATGGTTGGATAGAGGAAGATAGAGAGAAAGGGGGGATGGGGAAGAGAGAGCGAGAGAGAGCGAGAGAGAGCGAGAGAGAGAGAGAGAGAGAGAGAGGGATAGTGGACTGATAAATAACAATGACATGTTGTCAGATCCTCCAGAACAAGGCATCTTTAACAGCAGGCCGTAATGGAGCCCAAGCACTCAGTAAGTTACTAATTACTAAGTTATTAATGAACACACACGCCTGCCTGCACGCACACACACAAAAATAAACACACACACCTAGTCAACAGTCTCAGTCTGCCTGGGAATAGAAGGTTTCAATTGAAAGTTAGAGAAACTTCAGTCAGGTTATTATTGAATTAGTTTTTGTATCGAAATGAAGCTGAGCTTTTGAGAAAGCCTCATACATGTAGCTTATGAAGCGCCACAGTGAGAAAATAACATCTCATCGGTTTTATACACGGGGAGAAAATAATATTGTCTAGTAATAAGTTGTAATCCATAGACAGAGATGCTTAAATACATTTAATGAAAGTAAAGGATCTATTGAGGTAGAGTTTAAATTTGACCTACTAGTGATTTCTGGGAAAAAGGTTATTGATCATGTCAGAACACTCCCTGAGTAATTTCAATAACTCCTCTCAGATACATATGACAACAAGCTGCAGTTGGTAATATCCCATTTTACTCTTCCCCTTCTCTATTCTATTATTTTATAGATATACACTGAACAAAAATATAAACGCGACATGTAAAGTGTTGGTCCCATGTTTCATGAGCGGAATTTCTCCGCTCTTATTCCGCTTATTTCTCTCCAATTTTGTGCACAAACTTGTTTACATCCCTGTTAGTGAGGATGTCTCCTTTACCTAGATAATCCATCCACCTGACAGGTGTGGCATATCAAGAATCTGATTAAACATCATGATCAGGTGCACCTTGTGCGGGGGACAATAAAAAGTAACTCTAAAATGTGCAGTTTTGTCACACAACACAATGCCACAGATGTTTCAAGTTTTGAGGGAGCGTGCAATTGGCTTGCTGACTGCAGGAATGTCCACCAGCGCTGTTGCCAGAGAATGTAATGTTCATTTCGCTACCATAAGCCGCCTCCAACGTCGTTTTAGAGAATTTGGCATTACATCCAACTGGCCTCACAACCACATACCACGTGTAACCATGCCAGCCCAGGACCTCCACTTCCGGCTTCTTCCCCTGCATGATCGTCTGAGACCAGACACCCGGACAGCCGATGAAACTGAGGAGTATGTCTGTCTATAATAAAGCCCTTTTGTGGAGAACAACTCATTCTGATTGGCTGGGCCTGGCTTCCCAGTGGGTGGGCCTATGCCCTCCCAGCCCTACCCATGGCTTCGCCCCTGCCCAGTCATGTGAAATCCATAGATTAAATTGACTGATTCCCTTATATGAACTGAAACTCAGTAAAATTGTTGAAATTGTTGCATGTAGCATTTATATTTTTGTTCAGTATATAATATTGTATTTTTCAAAAAATAAATAAATAAATTGACACCAAATATAAACATACGAACAACAACTTACAGACGCACACAAACATCTCCTCTGCTCGCACCGCCATCCCTAGTGCCTGCATTGTTGTTTGCCACATGGCCTGAAATTAAACAAATTTGTTTTTCTCGGTGGGCCATGCTATTTCAATACTTCAATAATAAATCATTACATTTTTCCATTGTGTTAATAATGGTGGATTGATTGATTTCCAAGTTTTTAGTATACATTTTTTCAAGATGACTGATGAGAATCGTCCAGCCCATTGGGTATCTCACTACACCCCCATATGCCATGTCTTGAAATATACAGATGAGTGATGAGAAGAGAATCGTCCAGCCCATTGGGTATCTCACTACACCCCCATATGCCATGTCTTGAAACATACAGATAGACATATTAAAAGTATGTTTACATTTACAGTATGAAACAAAAGTATGAAAATGTATGCACTCACTACTTTAAGTCGCTCTGGATAAGAGCGTCTGCTAAAATATGTAAACATGTGTAATACTTCTGACAGCCAACTTTCTATCTCTGCCCATAACTTTTGGACTTCATAGTGTTCCCAGAAAGCATGGATTATAGAAACATTGTTAGTTTTACACTTAAGAAAGAACTCTGCCGTTGTGCTGTAGAATTTGTGAATTTTTACTCTTGTATAATACATTCTATACATTAGATTGTCAATTGGATATGCTCTCTGAAAGGTTTTATATATGCTAACTATCATATTTGAGGGAGGCAGGTAGCTTAGTGGTTAGAGGATTGGGCCAGTAACTGAAAGGTTGCTGGTTTGAATACCCGAGCCGACAAGGTGAAAAACCTGTCGATGTGTCCTTGAGCAAGGGACTTAACCCTAATTTGCTCCAGGGGCTGACCCTGTAAGTAGGCCATCATTGTAAATAAGCATTTGTTCTTAACTGACTTGCCTAGTTCAATTAAGGTTAATTAAATAAAAAATATGAACATCCTTTTCTGAATCAAATAAGATTCCCTCATGGTTGCTCTGATGTCCAAAATATTTAAAATTTGTGATATGTAACTTTTAAGTTGCATGTATTTTTTTATCTGTCATGGAAATAAATGTATTTCCTGATACCAAGTAATTTACGGTTTCTATGCCTTTAGTTTTCCATGTGGACCAATTCCTGTTTAATTCTTTCTTGAAGCGATTTAATTGCCAGTGCAAACAGGAAGGGGGAGAGATTACATCCTTGTCTTGTGCCCCTTCCTAAAGCAATTTCATCAGATATTGTATTTATTTCATATTTTTATTACATGTATTATTTCAGTTGGAAAATGTAAAGCTTCCAAAGTTTTTAATAGAAAAAGCCATTCAAGATGGTCCAAAACCTTTTCGGCATCAACAGCCATTATTGATAAATCTATATATTGTTTTTTTTCATATTGTATTAAACTGAAACATGTTCTTGTATTATAATTGTCTACTTATAACCTTTGTTATTATTTTGGCACAATTTATTACATGTATGGGTCTATAATCAGCAGGGCACTCTCCAGATTTTCCTGGTTATAATATAACTGAGTTTGAGTTTGAGTTTATTTATTCTTGCTCACAGATAATTTACATTACTAAGAATTGCAAAAGGCTCATTTAAAATACATAACAAATAATATGTGACATAAATAGAATACGGAACATTGTTTAAGTGTGATTGTCTTAACATTTAAGAGCTAGAGGTATGTACAGTCTGACAGCATTGGGTAGAGTGACGTTTCTCAGGCGGTTCGTACAGACAGTTATACAGGACAGTTTGTGGATGTTTCTCAGGAGCCTGGTGGTGTAGATCCCTCTTTTTGGGGGGAGCAGGTAATTCAGTGGGTTGTCAAGAGTGTGCATGTCCTTCAACAGGTGCACTGCAGCCTGCTCTTCTCACCACCTCTGGAGATGATCCTCAAGGCCCTCCTATGCACCCAGTCTAACAGCAGGCATTTTGAGGCCTTCCTCACTGATTGCTCCACATGTGTGGCACCACAGAGGTTAAAGTCTAGATGAAAATCAAGATACTTGGTTGTTGTTAACACTGGTACTTCACGCCCCCCTGATGAGTGGTGAAGGTTGTGGAGGGTCTCTTGAAAAACTTATCAGAATTTCCACTGACTTTTCCCATTCAGGAGCATGTTGTTGGATGTGGCCAACTCTTCCAGCTGCTTTGCCTCCAAGCCAATGGAAGTGTCCTCTTGGATTCTGGCTATGGCTCGGGACAGCCTTAAATCATCTGCATACCCAGAGTCCAGAGTGTCACTGAAGACAACTTTTCATAGAATAGGAGAATCATAGTATAAATATGTAGTTATTGTATACATTGCATATATAGTGTTTGGGCATGTGGTCTGAGCAGACATTTAACAAAAAAAACAAAGAAAAGAAAAACAAAAAACATAAAGCAAAGTATGTCATTGCACTTGAGGAGCGAAGCCTTTTTAGGGCTTTTAAGATCCAACTCCTCTCCTAATGCACCAGAATAAAACTGTGGATTATGTAATTGTGCATACATTGGAGAAAGACTTCCGCTTAAGTACTGTGGTCAGTTTATATTACCCTATAAATTAAATGTAAGTATAGTGGCTGGTGGGGATCTACTTGGGGAGAGTGGGTCCATCGAGAGACTTAAATGGGATGAGTGGAGGCCCCACGCACACCTCAGAGAAGTTTCTAATGCCCTCCCAGTTACCCCATCTCAATCCCCTGTATAAAGCCCCTCTCCATTCTCAACAATAACCCCCATTGATTCTTAGTTATAATGACAAACAAATAATAATAATCTGTTATTCATTTTACAAGCCACAAAAAAAAAGAAAGGTAGTATAATTAAGTCCTTCTTTCTTTCTCTCCCAAACAAATTCAAACCCTCTACACCAATCCCTCCCAGTTCTCCTGCTTTACTCCACCCAAGCCAAGCTTCCCCACCCTCCTATCCTTACCCACTCTTGTTCACCCAAGACAAGCTTATCACCACCTCCCATCCTTACCCCCCCTTTCTTCTCAGACACATTTACACCCCTCTATACATCTCCTTACTCATCTATTCTCCTTCATTCACACTTAACATGCCTCCGCACAGCCATTCTCTCCGTCCTCCTACTATTCATATTCACCCTCCTTCACTCTTCCCATTCATATGCACAGACAAATACACACACTCACACCCTCTCGCCCATAGAACAATTATTGACAATTATGTATTTCCTATATTTCCTCTTTTATACTGCCTTTTCATTCTCTGTGTATCTCATCGGCGTCGGTTAACTCTACCGTTACTTCCTAGAGAAGAACAGTTACTTGGGGACGATAGAGTCTGGACTGTATTGGAGGAGGAGGAAAGAATATTGTCTCAATTTACGATAATCTGGTCTTGGGCATCATTGTATGTAGCCTAGTGTGCTTATCACTTTTTCTGCTTCTTCCTCTCCTCAGGGCACTGGGCTCTCTTTCTCCTGGAAAGGTTTCCTGCAGCCTGATCGGGGCTTCATCAGCGCTTGTGAACTCCATCCTCTGTGTTCCCTGCCACACCTACAGCGCTGCCGAGAATCGGAGTTGAGACTTGATTCCTTTTTCATCCAGTGACTATCTGATTGGAATGGTCACTTGCATTTTATCCTCAGTTTAGCAGACAGATCCTGGATGAATTGAATGGATTTTTATCTTCTTTCTCCCCTATGCCTTCAGAACGTTGATTTTGGTTTGATAGTTCAACATCTTCTCTATTCAATTCTATTCAGTCCTATTCTATTCTACTCTACTCTATTCTATTATGGTCCCAGTAAAGATTGGGATAAACATACAGTACAGCCAAGAATCATGCTGCTGTGACCTGGAGCTGTCCATGGTGCTGATCACTTCAGCGGCCCACAAGGCCCATTCAATCAACTATATCTTTACAGTACAGGTTATACATTCTCAATGAACCAACAGCTGCAATTGATTGAATAGAATTATTTTTTTTTTTAAATACAACATATACAATGTATACACTCATTAATAAAATGATGCTATGATAGTACGATTATACACAGCAAATTGGCTTGTATAACCTAGTGTTGATTCTGCAGTGTAACATTTCTAAGGTTGATACAGATGTTAAATGTAAGTGTTAAATTAACACGTTTTGCTGTAAAAGAACCCCAGTGTTGGTGTTAATAACCAGTGTTAAACAAAATGGTTAAGCTAGTCTCATGTTTTAGTCTTTCTGACACAGAAGTCATTCCAAACGCAGGTTGTGGGTGAATAAACATTCTTAATGTTGGATATCCCTAATCTGTCTGGATTCAATAGGAATTACATGTCACTTTGCAAGTCAGCATAACGCCACTTGTAGGCCTGATGTGGCCTGTTAACCATGAGTTTCATGCCACTATATTAGCTTAAAACTAGGTCCTCAAAGTAAGGCCTTATGAAATACTTGTATACCACAATACAAATACTTGAATTAAAAAATTCAATTTTAATGATAACATACTTGCTTATGATCTCACTTGGTGAAGGCCAAAGGACTGAAAATGGTCGAAATGCAAGGCACGTATAGACAAGTTACATGTAACACTCTCAGTGTTGATTTAACACTAGAGCACTTACTGTGTACGTAAGCACATTTCCAATGACAAAGCAGAAACAATTGAATTTGCAATATCGAAGAAAGAGTGAGTTGTTCCATGATATGAATATTCAACAGACCAAGCTGTTTTCTCTGGTTTTGATTTTTAAAGCAGTTCAATGTATCAGATTGAACTATGAATACATTCAAAGTTATCTTTTGAACATTCTGGTAATCTAAACCATGAATAAAATAAATTGCAGACAGTGCTCCCTCCTGCACACCTAATGCAATAAAACAGCAATAAGATAGACATTCTAAAAAGTCACTATGCATTCACTGCAGTGTTACACAGCGTACAAAACAGACTCAAACGACAAAGCAATTCTTTATTTCTTGAAAGAGAAAAATAACTTCAGCTAGATTTACTTCTTATTTATTTTTGTTTGATTACATCCCAGAGAGACAAATACGTAATTTCATGATCAAAAACATTACACGCTAGATACCTACCTGCCAGTATTACCAGATTTTAAAAAAGTGTAAAACATCTACAGAATTATAGACAAAAATGGAAAGAGAAAAAAAGGATGTAAGAAAGAAAAAAATGAGAAAATAGAGAAAGAGAGAATTCTCTAGAGACTGATTTCACAACATCCTACTCTGCGGTTTGCGGAGAAATTACAGAAAAGCAGGAAGTGTTTAACAACGGGGTGTGCGTGGGTAAAGATTCTCCCCTCCCTCCCCTGGGAAGAGAATGATGCTTGCACTAGCAGATTTATTGTACAGTATTGACTTAACAGGAGTTGAAAACCAGCCGTCTCC